>CM026219.1:18763068-18860568 GCA_014839995.1 Xenentodon cancila | reverse complement strand
CTTTAAAAGCCCTAGATTTCCTAGGGCTGTGAGACTTAGACAGCTGCCAAAACCTTAGTGCAAACAGTAATTCCACATTTCATTAAAGCCCCAGTGTCTCACTGCAGCCTGCCACTGGCACTGATTGATATAAGCTGTCAGCACAAAGATCAAACCGAAGAGTGACCATCTCCCCCTGTTTTCATCTCCATCAAGGAGGGAAAATGGTAGTAGTGGTTCAAACTCATGAGTGCAAGAATTGTACAAAGAGGCAGCACGTGCTGATTGAGGTTAGCACTGCTGTTTGGGCAGTGGACAGTTTGTTATGTTTCATTGGTAGCCAACTGCCAGTATGAAAAGAAAGACATGAATTCCACGGGGAAGCAAACCTACATCAATGCACAGACCAGCAGACCAGACCAGCAGACCAGACCAGACCAGCAGACCAGACCAGCAGACCAGACCAGCAGACCAGACCAGACCAGCAGACCAGACCAGACCAGACCACCAGACCAGCAGACCAGACCAGCAGACCAGACCAGCAGACCAGACCAGCAGACCAGACCAGCAGACCAGACCAGACCAGCAGACCCGACCAGACCAGCAGACCAGACCAGACCAGCAAACCAGACCAGACCAGCAGACCAGACCAGACCAGACCACCAGACCAGACCAGCAGCTTGCAGACACTGCTCTGTACATAGCAGCAGGATATTGTGTGGTAAAGCCATGAGGGATTATACGTTCATACAATAAATACATGCTGAACTAATGCATCCAAGACGGCCCACTTTTGAATGATATCCAAAACCTTGTCTGGGAAGCTTAATTGAGTCCTTTACACACCATTACACACCCTGGTAGTGGCCTGCAACAGTTCAGTGCACTGCATCACAGATAGAGCCAGAGTGATGGAGCCATTCACCAAAGTGTGACACTCCTGTTACTATAATAATAAATATGAACCTCTCAACCCAAACCAATCAAAAGGCCATAAGCTTCAGGCTAAGGTGCCAGGATGGATTTGTTAGAAAGGAGCTTGTATCCAAGTTTGCTTTGACTTTTAATTACATGTGAAGAACGCGTTCTACCTGTTGGGCACTATTGTGAACAAAGAGGTAATTATTCATTTCTTATGTCCAAAACTCACTATGATTTCTTTACAGATACAGAAAGTGGAGTTTTTCACCACAGCTAACTGAGATGTTAGAATAGACAGAATAAAAAAAACATCAGAAAAAGAATAAAGACAAAAAGAGGTGACGAAAGCTCGAGCTTTGGGAAACCCAAGTTAAGCACACAAGCCAACACATGCTTGTTCTAGTGTATACGTGGAAGTAGGGGTTGCATGTGCACAAATATGCATTAATGTACAAACTGCACGTACTACACAATTCTTTTTTGGTAATAGGAAGACACAAGAATAGTTGGTTCATATAATGACAGCTTTTACTCAACCATCCGCCCACTTTCCTTCCCTGAAAGCCACAAAGGTGAAACTCTGCAGGGGACTACTCAGCACAATTAGACAGACTAATTACTCTCTCCATACCACCCATTCCTTACCCACAGTGACAGGCTGGGGCAGGCAACAGACATTTTCTTTCCTGTAAATAAACCAAAGACCGGGACCATATTATGGTGCACCGATTGCACTTTTGAAGCAGTTTGACTGTGGCTCTCTCAATAAGAACCTGCAATCTGCAATCCGCAAACAATATGAGAGTAAAAGTCAGAGCCAGAGCACACTCGCACAATGTGTGTCAGAGAAAGGTTTATTATTAGTGGCCTGATAAATAAAAAAATTGGGCAACAAATCAAATATAAAACAACAATTTTGTGTAAGATGAGAAGCAACAACTCAGGTTTTCATATTTTTGAACTGATTTAAGTTGGGTCTGAAATCAAAACTCCTTGGTATTTAAAAGGGACATGGTATAAAAATTAAAATTTCCTTTTCTGACAGCATACAGTATATTTGATCAGCTCAACTGACTGCCGAATAAAGAACTCTGACAGAACACAAGCTTGTCAATTTGTTTGTGGCTGCATGAGTGTATATTGCATTGTTGCGTAATGTGAAATTATATCACTTTGAAAAGATGCACAACCTGCAGAAAAGTGGTGTGGAAACAAGTGGAGAAGAAGGCCTGGCTTTAGCATCTTAGGTCATTTTCAAACCTAATAGTCCATTAGACTTGGCACAACTGGGCACTTGACAAACGATGAAGAAGTAAACTAGTTCCCCTACTGGTTAAAGCAGCGCGACCTCCCCACTAGGTAGTTTGCAAACTTCATTCCTCTCAGCAGTTGAGATATATTCCCGTCTGACCATACTTCTCTCTGAGCTTTTACCTCGTCCTCACTCCATGTCTGACCATTTCACCTGGAAACCGACCCACACTCGTGTTTGTTTAGGTTCTTAACCCACAACGCCCCACATTGTAGTCCACTTCCTGCATTTGGTCTGCTTGAAGTGGATTGAGACCACACTTCTTACACAAACCAGAGTTCACTTTGACCCGAATCAAAGTGCAAATGCACATTCACACCTCCCCAAATGAACCGACTTCCTGAGCAAATGAGTTCTGATCTGTTTAAAGCGGACCAAAGAGGGCTGTGTGAATGCACCCTTAAACACTGGACGGAGCTGAAAAAGACATGGTTACGAGGGTGTTTTTGGAGTTTATCTTTGATATTATTAACAAGCATGTCACACACTTTTAATGAAGACAACATGCAACCATTTTCAATACCCTGCACCTAAATATGGCCATCTAGCAGGTTCTAGCAGGATAATTGGCCAACTAACTCTTCTACTTGTATTACTGAAATGTATTTATTTATTTTTTTGGATGTCAGAATTTGAAAAACTTCAGGAGTTTACTTTTTTTTACATATGAATAAAAACTGGATTAATTGCATGATTTTGGGAACCCAGCACCGCAGATGTTAGAGAGCTGCAGACCATTTCAGATAATAAAATCTATGCTTGGTGGGTTGAAATACCAAACAGTCTTGTGATTTGGTTGTTATGTATTTAGTGAAGTAACACACACTGTTTGAGGAACGCATCATGGGTTCAATTCGTGACACGTCAGCGCCACATCACAGAGGTTATGGGCATGAACACCACTAAAAAGACTAAAGTCTAGACTAAAGTTCACCGAGTTGGTAGGATGTTGATTTGTAGAGCTGTGATGTAAAACTAACGATCACTGCCAATATCAGCCTCATCTTACAACTGTCACATTCACAAGCGTTTACTGGAAAAAGCTCATGGATGCACTGCTTCCACAGCTGCCAGGCTGACTCAGCCCCACAAATGACCACAAGAGATGCCATCACCATAAAAAAATGGGTTACAAAATTCACATTTTTAAATATAATAGACTCAAAATGCACACTTCTTTATTCAAACTGAAACCTCAAAATCAATCAAAACCCAGCTCCATCCTTACACTTTAATGCACTAAGTGTTTTGAAGAATCCAGATGTGTTAACAAAGTTAAAAGCCAAGCCAAAGCTGCCAGTTCAGCAGCGCGTTAGCGGTGAAACCCCCAACTCCCACTTTGCAGTTACCCTGCAGGCAAGTTGGACTCCGTCACAGACATGCTGGGAGGATTTAAAAGCAGGAGAGCGCTGACCCACGCTTTGATGTCATATGCCCATATTTCCCCGGTGCCACGAGGAAAATCAGCAACTTTGTTCCGATTTAGAAGTTAGAGAGTGAAAAAATGAATCATGGTTAGAAAAGAATCTTCTTCCTCTCTGTCAGGAACTTTAGTTTTGATAGAGGGAACCAACAGCTATCGGAGGTAGGAAGAGCGATGAACTGACCAAACAGGAATGTTTCAGTTTACGCTTTGACAGCTCTGGATGTGGGATGGGCTGTGGCTTGCTGAAACTATTTGGCGGGTAGGTTTGAAAAATCCTCTCTCTTTAGCCGAGACCAATCCGGTTGGTCTCTCTCTCTCTCGCAGCTTAAGAAAGGGAGCCAAGTAATTTTGTTGAAAAAAAAAAAGAAGAAAAGAATGAAAGAACTTGCTATAGAGAGCTTTGGAATAGTGCACCATTTATAAAAGATCTTTGAGGATGACTTAAATATGCTAAAAAATATTGTCCATATTAAGAATATGCAATGGGAATGAGATGTCAGCACATCTGTATGAAACATGATCCAGCATGGAAGAGAGAAAAAAGGCAAACCAGTGAAACAGGTAGATATGACTCCTAGACATGTTAGTGCTTTTCAGGTAGCATCCATACACTTTTATTTATTTATTTTTATCTGGGTAAACATCACTGACCATAACTGAACCCCTTGAGTAATTTGTTCTGCCACCAGAGAAACTCGTGAAATATATTGAAACTACCTGAGCAGCAACATAACATGACTAACCCAAGACATCAACCCACTACTCACACATGACTCATCACTTTGTGAAACGCTGCTGGAGACACCTGTTGGAGCCCGGAGGGGAAACAGAGCATCCTCAGAGAGAGTCTGACAAATCTGACAACGTTGCCTCTTTCAACCCTGACACCTGTGGTGCCGCTGTGCTGCCAGCCCACAAAGATGCAAACTGACACACAGCTAGTGGTCATCTCCACTAACCTTGCAGATCTTGCTCTCCTCTAATTCGGCTCTGGATCTTCCTTCAGTCGTCCTCTCCTTCTGGTACTCAGACTTGACTGACAGCTGGCAGGAGAGCCCGGGGGCACCCTCACTGGGCCTGAGCTCCTGCTGCCGGGCCATGTAGCCCTGTGAGGTGGCAGCTCTGACTGCACTGGGTATGGGAAGAGCAGTGTGCACTGGTTTGCTGCCCACAGCAGAGGGTTGCCTTAGCTTGGAAGCTACACCAACTACCGGCATTTTCCTTCCCAGGCAATAATAACACAAGAGAGGCAGAGAGGTTAAAAAAAAACAAAAAACAGTAACGAATGGGAAGCAAATCTGCGGTGTTTCCTGTCTGGTGCAGGGAGGAAAAGAAAAACAATGCGAATCAAAAAGAAAAGAAAAAAGAAAACAGTTGCCTCTCAGATTGAGAGGAAAGGAACTGCAGTCATTCTGTGGCCTACAGCGAGCAGAGCTCACAGAAACTGAGAATGCTTCTCCTTCCTCTGGTTCACTCCCTCCTCCTTCTCCTCCCACATGCAACACAGCTCCCTCCCCTTCCCTCACTCTCCTCTCTCTCTTTCCCTGTCAGATGTGCACCACACATCAGCAGGAACTGTTCAAGAGGTTCCTGATTCCTCTGAACTAGTTATACTTTTGCTGCAGTGATCATGAGCTTCCGCTCTTAAATGACAAGGACCTAAAATCTAAAGTGCCAGCACTGATTTAGACCACAGAAGGGTCGATGCATGGTTCATATAAAGACCTCCTCAGGTCATCAAGTATTGTTAGAAAAAGTTTTAAAACAAATCTATATATGTAACAAATAAAACTTTCTTGTCATGAAATTAAAAATAATATAATCGATATATTTGAAGGGACTAAACATTTTATTGACGTTAAACTTATGTCTGAAAACAAAGCAAACAAAACAAAACAAACGCTGAATACTGAGACAGTAGAAAATGATTTATGCAAAGAAAAGACGTCCCAAAAAATGGTTTCCGTTTATTTCTGAAATGGAACAAAGGAGTCCTTAACAAACAGGTCTCAAATAAAAAACAATGGCATCATAAAGCTCTAGTCTGTGCTTTCAAGAGCTGTGGGACAACAGCGCCGCTGATAAGGGAGTTGCACTTGGGCGGGCAAATATCCGTTAAATTGATGGCTCAAGACTCCAAACCTTTGACTTTGTCCCTAGAAGTGTAGATTTTGGGCCACTGTAGATATAGACTCTCAAGTTAAGTCGTATATCTTATTAAAGGTGGTATGTAATGTAAGACCCTAGATGAGACTGGCAGCAGGATTATTACAGGACAGATATGAGGAGGTGTGAGGGGATTTCATCACACGATACAACTGCAAGAAGTACTTGGTCACATGATCCACAGTGCATTTGGACTGCATAAAAGAAGCAGTATGACCTTTTTTTCCCCCCCTTTTCTGAGAGATCCATGGTTTTTCGCAAAGTTTTATACAAAACAAATGGATCTGGTTCAGATTAGAGAGGTGAAGAGATGTGTTGGAAAAAGACTTGCACATCATGGTGTCATGGCAAATTTTTAACATCTGAGGGCTTGTAACTCAAATCTTCACTGCAAAAATCACAGCGTCTGTATTAACCCTGCAAAATCCTTTTTATAATCTCCCTCCTAGTGTTGTAGTGAGGTCCACCTATGACCCGTACGACTCAGACCATGTTAGGGGGAGCAATTCCATGTAAGGACCCGTTAACAAATGCCTGATTATTTCACACACTGTTGCTTCCTCTTCTGCTCAGTTTCAATAGATTCCCAGTTTCATAGCTTCAGGGCTGCGCCTTCATAGGAACGCTGCTTCCCTCCACCCAGAATAGCACCATCTAATTCAACATGTTTTCAATCATGCACCAGGGGCTATCATGACACGCCTAAAACAACAGGATACCACGTGAATGAGTGGCACGAATCCAACTCTGACTCCAACTGCTGCTGCCTACTCCGTTGCGTAAATATGAGGGTGCTTGGCAGGTGTCCAGCTTCCCAGGAAAACAGCTAGAACACCCATGTGTTATGAGGTTCTTAAGTGTTGAGCTGAAACAAGCGCTCAACAAAACCTCAGAGATGTTAAGAAAACCCCCGACTTCCTTCTGTTTTTTATTGGTTTTTGTAAGAAATCACCTTGCGCTGCAAAACAGATACGTGTGGGAACCAGGATACTTCAGGTAGCTGGAGGTGAAAAGTCCTCCGCTGTAATACGACGCTCTGACTTCCTCATTTACCAACAGTGCAATGACCCAAAAGCAACACAAGCTTCCACCCTTACAAACGAAGCGGAGCAGGGCAGCACCTTGATGTTTGGCTACCAGGACCAAGAAACAGATGAAAAACTAAAGCGGTCCTGGTTGATGGTGCGGAGGCCTTGGCACAGAGGATGTTGATGAGAGGCTACAAAAAGACACTAGAGTCAATTTGAAACAATCGTATTATGGAGAATTGCGCCTTGTGAAGCTGTCAGCATTTAAGGCATAACATTTAACACTTCTAATTCGCTTCAGTCTGATCTTTTATAATATTTTAGGGCGTTTTGATGTAGAAATACCAATACTTTGTAGTTCCACCTTTTCAAATGTATGAGTTGCTGTCATTTCTCATGAGGTGCTTTTATTTCATTACTTTTGTTTGAACAAAGCAAACATTGTGAATGGGTCTCTCCGAGCTCTGAGATTGTTTTATGAATTTCTGAATCACTCAACTGAAAAAATAATCACAGCTTCACATGCTGAGCTCCAATTCCCATCAATTACAAACGCTAAACTCACTACATGCATAATTTAATGATATAAATGAAGTGGGGTCAGAGTCAAAGGGGACAAATCATCATTGTAGAAAATGTGCAGGAATATTTGTACAGGGTTATTTTAGTTTTGCATCAGTAAAGTCTGAATACTACTTCCATCAATGACAAAAAACTGGCTGGCTGGTACTGCAGAGAACCGTTGTGTTGTTGACTACTAATACTACTAGTAGTACTAGTGTGTTTGCTGAGTGTTTGCTGGAGATCTCAAGATTCTTAATGAGGAAGAGCAAACCAAAGCCTAGAACCAAATCTCTCTTTTTACCACTTGTCATCACTGTTTGTACAACTTAATTATATTGAAATGTTTAAGTGTAAAAATTACCAAAATGTAACAGTGAAAATATGTTTTATCTATCATTTTCCCTTTTGTTCGACAAAGTACTGTTTCATCTGCTTGAATGGACCAGCCTCGCTCCGAGCTGGTAAGGCGTAATAAAGTGTATTTCATTTGCAACGGCAGCAAACTGTACAGCGCCTGCTAAATGTAATGAGCTCTGAATTTGTCCATTTCACCAGTCAACACAAGTTGAGTGTCAGTTAAACTGGTCTACTCTGAAGTAGAACAACTTGAAAAGTCTGAGACCTACCAACTAAAAGCATATCATCAACTGCTGTAGTGGAATCAGGCATGCATTGTTCAATAAATCGATTGTAATCCCATGCTTGTGTGCACTGACAAGGACAGCTGTCCAATTAAATGACCCAGTCAAGCTGTTATCGTAGCTCAGGTTAACTGTGCATGTAAAGGTGCACTGTGCACCGTTTTACGGGTTGGCTGGTGTAGGAAAACAAAGCAGGTCTGACAGCATTGCAGTCAGTAAGAATAACAGATGTCCCGGGTTATGGAATCAGTATTGTCACATGTCTATTTCTGCATCTGTGGGTGGGTGGTTGGTAACCTGGACAAGCTGATGGATGTGAACGTGGCTCATACGAAACATACCGCCCAGGGTCACATGACATCAGCAACGATGTTGTGCTGAGGCTGTAAAAACAAACACACTGGGGTGTTGGAGATAAGAAGGGTCAAACCCCTTCCACCCTCCTGTCATGCCTACGAACACACACGTACACTATCTCACACACAAATTTAACACACACTCCCATGAGAGGCAAGATAGATAGTCACGCACCTGGGCCTGTCAAAATGCAATCAGTCAACCACACATCAGACAACATGGAAAATAAAACAAACACACGCACACTGGCACACTGGCACACACACACACACACACACACACGACGGAGAAGTGCCTGAACACAAGGGAGGCTTGGACAACGGCTCAGTGAACACAGGCATGTATCATTAACATGCATCAAGCAATAGCTGGAAGAATATAAACACATGCAGACGTCCGTCTCTTCCATGTCTCTCTGCTCAAGGATTTACAGAGAGATTCCAGCTAGTCAGTCAACCTTCGGCCTCTTCGCGAACAACCACCCACTCAAACAACACACATTCAAGCAAAGTCAATGGAGCATCCTGGGAAAACTGATTATTTCCCACATCCTCAAGTTCACATCATACAACCTCATACTCAGTTTTGAAAAGATTTCCACTTATAATTCCAGATGTAAACTACGTCACACTACTGCCAGGCAAATCTCAATCAATCAATAAGTTGAAATAAAAGTGATCTATGTGATTTAGGCATGTGGATCACTTGTGTGTTGTGTCTGCTCTATAGCCAACATGTAAAGTACAAAGCCGTTGAAGCCTTGTGCAGGGAGGGGGGAAGTTTGAGGGATGGAGGAATTTAAAAAATGTCCTGTTCCATGACTCGAGTCATATACAAGCCAGTAATTGTGATGTTTGATTAAGCAAAAGCAATTAAAGCTTCCTGAGTTCCACTTTCAGCTGCAGCCTTTCAGCTGCCTCATGACAGGCTAACAGCTCTACTACAATGAATCAAAGCGGCTTTGCGGGTCGACTCTGGCAGCAGGATTTCCCCGGGACTTTGGCCGGGACCATTCTGGCTCTTCCTGTTGCTCTTCCGCTTTCAAATTTTACATGTCTTGCCTGCCTTATATGCTTTCTTCTGTCCTCATTTTGCTTATACTTCATAGTATGTGGTTCATAAAAACATTGGTGATTACTAGTACTATTGCATTTTAGGCCTGCATCGCATTAAAAACAATGTTGGTATTGGGGGAAATGTTAGAGCCCGTAAGTAGATGGCAGAAAGAAAATAAAAAGGGAATGATATTTCAGCCGCGTTTCCACGACACTTTTTCCCAAAAGAAAATCAAATCTCTGAAAGTTCAATAAAGGTAGCGCTGCAGGGTCGGTGTTTCTATTGATCGCTGTTTTTCAAATAAGTGTAATTCTTGTACCTCTAAGCATGTCATGCTGTGAGATTTCTCTTCAAAACAACAAACCATGAAGAAAATGGAAAAACATTTTTTTTTATATTTTAATAAAATATCGCGATTACTGCTACTGGTGTTGAGAAAATAGTCATTCAGGTTATTCAGAGGTAAAGCCCTTATGTAATGTATAATGATTAAGTAGTGTTATAGCACAACTACATCGTATTAATGAGGCCAAAAACAGCTGGAAACATCACATCCAGTGCTGCCAGAGATGTGGAAACGCGCAAAAAGCATTTCCATTACACTTTTGCAAGTAAGTGAAACCACCTCCTGGATTTATTCAATGTTCGGGAGTTGTTTTTGTTGTTTTATTTGCACCATTTCTATTGCAAGATTTCATTTTCGATATTTGGTTTTGTGCAAATCTAGGAAACGAACCAGATCGTCAAACAATGTAAATTTTATTGTGTTTAGACAAGAACCTGACTGATCTGTCTGACCAGACTGGTATCAATGACAGGGTTTGGATCTAGATTAATAACAACCTGCTTCCGTTGTGAGAGTGAAAATACAAAAATAAACATCACTCTTGTGTGGTGACAAGGAGAAGGCCACCACAATAAATCATTTTAATGCCGCTCGTACATGCTGGGATGCTTTTAATGGCAAGCGACTATTCTCCATTTGATCAATTACAGGTTTAGTGTCTATTACCAGCAAAGGTCAGGACTCCCATGATGAAAGCGACAACACTACTGAAAGAAAAGCCAATTCTTAATTTGCATATTGGTTTGTGACCTTTTTTTTTACACTTTCTTTTGAAAAAATGAACAGTTGTGTATCCTGTACAATCTGCTTTTGAACACCTGGGCAGACGAATGGATCATCACCAGCTTGTAATCAAAGTCTGCACCAGTGTGTTAATGACTGCACCTAAACCACGCAGGAGGCTTGACATTCTGCACTTTCTCATTCTGTCTTGGAGTTTCTGCAACAAAATAAGTCAGGTTGAACTGAATAGATATCTCAAGCCGCCTTTCTCAGCCAACCCAGACCCAGTTTTTACGTGAGCACTTGTATGGGTTTGTCATGTAGTCCCAGTCATTTCACCATCTACACGATGAAAATGTTCCAAAAGCACAAAATTCCCATGAGCACATGTGGTGTTTCCCAGTGTAATCTGCATATTCAGTCTGTGATTTTCACACAATAAATTTTACATGAGTAAAATTAACATGTATTTACATGTTTTTGCACATGTAAAATTGATTTCTGTAAGAACTGTGAGTTTTTGTAGACATTTTCTACACTTCTTAAAACAAGGCTTCTTTAAACAAATTTGTTTAGTAGTTTCATAACTAAAACATTAAATTGTCACAGAATTCCTGATTGTAATGTCAACACAGCCATTTCATCCAAGATAACGCATAAAACCACGATAGGTGTGATCAAAGGAAATGTATAAAGTAGACGGGCCAACGCTTTTCAATGCAAAAATCAAAATATGTAGAATTGTATTTATTGCTTTGTCCTTTCAATAGTCTGCAGGGAAAGGAAGCTGAAAATCGGGATTGATTGTGTGGTCAGCTGCAAAAGTGCATTCAACACTGATAATATAAATTAGAAGTACCTTAAATGTCACAGCTTCACAAAGGACCACTATTCCCTAAGTTATCCTTTGGGAAGAATTCCTCCTAACTTGGTTATTTGTCCAGATCTCAAGTTGCCACACTCGTTCTCATTGACGGGGTTCAATAGTGTAATAAAGCCCATCCCAGGGTGTCTGTGCACTTACACCGACTTAAAAGCTGATGTTGACACACTTTTACACACCTCTGACTGAAAATCAACTATTACGAGAAGTTTAGATTAAGGTAAGCTTAAATTCATGGTGAAAACAAATCTGCTTCTCAGCAGAAACTCCAGATCAGAAGCGGCAGCACGTCTATGTCTGTATCACTCTGCATGCACATATTTATGGCATGACTTTTTAATCATTTGAATTAATGAATTCAACACAATAATTAGTTGAATTTCTCGGTCTGCCTTCATGCTGTGCTATTTTGAAAGAAACACAGCTAAATTGTTCGTGTAAGTGTTTCTAAAGACCTTTGGCACCACACAGAGCGCATGATCACAACAGAGCACGTCTACCACACAGTTTGAACCTCGTAGGTTTGTCTAACAACAAGCAAGTGTTTTGCGTCCCTTGAGCACGTAGCTTAAGCCTCATTACATTCAGTGGTGTTTTAAGGCAAATCACTACTTTTAAGCTCCACTATCTGGGATGTAAATAGACAATCCTTATTGTTTGTTCATGGTATAAACACATCTTGGTGTCATCTGTGGTCTGGCCTGAGGTTGCTTTGCCCAAATAAGCATTGAAGCTCATGTAAAATTAGTTGCTTTTTCCTATCAGAGAGCGCTGTCTGATTAAAGAAATAAGTAGAAAGTTGCCTTCGGCAACAGACCTGAAAGGTGGCGTGCTGCCAGCAGACACAGATGTGAGCTCTTTGCTTTGAATGCCTACCATTACATATAGTATTGTACTCATAAAAAGGCACAAAATATTGTATTATAAGGTAAACACCAAAACGCTGTGCAGCACCAGCATCAACTCACTGTAAAACTTCTCATTATGTTTGTCTAAGCTTGTTAAAGGTGCTTTTAAAAGCGACCCATGGTGCTGTACTGCACATGCTCACTCACACACGGTCTCTGCATGAGGAGAGAAAAGCAGCTGGCGGGTTTCTCTGCTGTGTTTTGAATTGTGATAACAAAGACGAGGGAGTGAAACGAAGTGAAGACAGTCATCTAATTAGTACACTCACCAGCAGTCTGGTTTACCATGGCTGAGTGTGAACCAACAGGAACTATGTGTTTATGACTGTATCTGCGTGACAAGACGGTGTTTGCTGCAGAAGTTCCTGTCCCCTGACCCCAATGTGTTTACTCGCAGTGCATTGAAGAAACAGCTCACCGTCTTTTATGACTGCTGCATCTTCGTCCTTGTAACATACAACATCCATTAGATAATTACTAGTTTTATTAATGGCAGTAAGTTTAAATACTATAAGAGGTTAAACCTGTGATCACATAAAAAGAGGCTTTCAAGGGGTTTGGATCCCGGTGAATCATTTGTGGCTGCTGATGTGAAACTGAATTATCAAGTGCATTAAAAAAAAGACAATAAACTTCCAGCTCGTGCAGGTGCAGAATTTATATACAAAAAAAAATAAAAAAAAAATAAAAAGGTGGGGGGTGGGGGTGTCATGGATTTATTGTAAAAATCGGAAATACCCCCACTCCTTCTTGTTTAGTTAAGCTGAGAAGACTCATCACTCCAAGCTGTGGTTGTGTTAACAAAAAAAAACAACAACTCTGAATCTTGGCTCTTTTCCTCTCCTTTTTATGCTCTTTTTTTCTCCGGCTATCTTAAATCAGTCAGATGCAATGATTGCAGGCAACACGGTGCGAAGTGTTTATGTCTAACAGGTAACACACACATATACACGTGCGCACACAGTTTGAAAACACAGTAAATGTGTTTTCAAACTGTGTGTGCACGTGTATATGTGTGTGTCCAAGTACAGTCACTAATTTGGTGAGGCTGAGAAGAGAAGGTGGGGGTGGACTGAGAGCGACAGGAGTCTGAAAATATCATAGAAATATGGCGCTTATTTTTTCTTTATGAATTTCTCAGTAAAACAGAAATAAAGGCAAAATGCTGCGTGTCCGGTGGGTTGAAGTGCACCGCGTGATGCTGTGTAGGCACAGTAAAGCTTCGTTAGAGTAGCTGTTTTCAGAGCTCCATCTGGATGCTCAACACAGAAGGTCTTTGTGAATGTTGTTGAGTTGTTAATAAGCAGCTGCTGACAGTCTCTAAAACTTACCGTCAGCTGTCAGATTTATGCGTCCCGGAAAATGTTATTTTCAATCATCACTCCATATCTCTGTAGATTATTGGGATCTTTTATAGGGGGAGAAGTATAGACACTAAATGTGGCACATGCATGCACACATAAATACGTAATACCAGCACAGCCTTCATCTTTGTATTAGTGTCCAGGCTGTTCGGGGTAAAAGTTGTAAAAGATGTAATTTGGGATAAACCATGGGACATTAACATCATTTCTTGTATGAAGTGCAAATGCGCCCTTGAGCCAAACACAGTACGACTGGAATCAAGAACCGGAGTACCAGGATTTGACTACTAATGCCTTTAACAATTAGACAAACAAACTGAGTTTAGAAGGACTCAAATGAGTATTTTATTTTGTTCAGTAAATCAGAAGCACAGCTCTGACAAATTCAGTTTATAGGAACTGGATGATTACATACATTACAGTGGAGTGCTGGGAAATCTACCTATTTATTTATTGGCCAGTTCGCTCAGTATGATGACTCAGTCAGTGGGAGCATGAGTGTGGATGTTTTTGAAAACAGAATAGTTCTGTGACACTTTGTAAAGTTAGATTTCTTTAAAGAGCCTCATCCTACTGACTGCCCAAACAAATGCTAAGGAGCTGACAGTAGTAGAGTACAGCCTCCGTTATCGTTCACGGGTGTAAGAACATTTTTGGTTTCTTTAATTTGACACATCTTCGTCAAACTGTTGATCCAGAGAACCAGAGTCTGGATGCTGTTCTGCTTCACAAACATTATTATAACAAAAGTTATCAAGAACTGGTTCTATACTGGACCGTTAGTCCAAGAAAAGTGGCGCTGCTGTTTATATTCAAACAATCTAAATACAACACTTTTTTATATCATTGGCCAATTATGATAAAACTGCTGTGTAATGAAGTTACATTTTACGCTCTGAACTCTGAAGTCATGGTTTTAGATTTCATTTGATGTGTAAATAAAATGCGGAAAAATCCATTAAAGGTCGATGATTTTCAAGAGTGTCATTTCACAGAACATTTAAACATCCAAAATGTCGTTACCCTGGAGTTGGGTGGCCACCTACCAGTGATGGAAAAGAAAGGACCCCTGCTTAGCGGGTGCTCTGCTGTTTCTCAGGAGCTCAACCTAGTTGGATAAATCACCTGGATAGATCATCATTTAAAACATGGTGTTAACTGAGTCTACTTGATGTTTGACGTCATTTCTTAACAGCGTTGCTTGAATAAATATGTTTATATAGTTTTAAGTTAGACATAGGATGATACTAAAATGTAGAACTGCATCCAGTAGTGATGTGTAACGAAATATATCATTTGAGTGTAAAATACGAGACGATACTGTGTTTTACAGGATGAGTGGCAACTCTAGTTAAGAAAAATGGCAGATGCAACGGGAGTTAAGGAAATTTACAAACATAAAAATGCCACCATCCTGAGCCTATCGAAAAGATAGTAATCCTTGTCTCCAGACTTAAGACACAGGATGGTTTACTAAGTGCTAATTTGTCAACCTGAGTTAAAACCTAAGTTAAAGACTCCACCCCACAACCCAGAGGGTCCAGAAGATGGTCAGGAACTACTTACACATCGTCCGCAGTTGTGCACATCTACTGTGATGAGTCAATGTGAACAGGAAAGACTAACATGTGACTAGTTTTGAAATGCTTGTAAATGGGAACTTTATATAACCATTTTTCACACACTCAATTCTAACAAGAACCTGGTGTTTTTCCAAATGTGATCCGATCTGAGGTTCTTTCTCTGAAGCAGAAGAGCACAGGTTCAGACTTATAAGATGCTTTCCAAGCATGGTGCTGTAGGTAGGCCATGAAATACCCTCAACCATGGTTAGAGTTTGCTTCACACTGGGGTCAACAGTATAAATGAGTCATTTTCATTGCATATAATGTTATTCCTAGACGACACCTACAATTTACTCTAAAACTACTTCCTGAAAATACACATTGTCACATTAAAAGGCAAGAGAAAATACATGTTTAGCATGTCCCAACCATGTCTTTTATCAGATTCACATTGATGACTTTATTGCTTACGAAGCACAACCCAAAATGACAAAGTATCTCAAAGCAGCCGGTGGAAGCCAGTAATTAGTCATAAGCAAACAATTTTTGCGGCATTAAATTGTTTTCAGATCTCTGTGGTAGCAGTAGAGCAGTAGCAGTGAAGACATTATTTAGTCAGGGATGTAACAGAGCAAAGAAAAAGGGCTTAACAGCAGCGCAGCAGCTGGCTGTTCAATGTCTTGCAGCGCGCACGTTCCAAAGGTTGCTCTGAATATTGACACTTTCCCTTTATACAGATCCAACAGCCACTTTCATGCAAAAGTCATTTGCAGTTCAGTTGCTGGTACCACAAAGTGATTAGAGGGCTAAATCGACTTTGAAATCCTATCCTATAGTAACGTAGACTTTAAATTTCTCTTGTAGCAGTGGGAGTGAATCATACTGAGGTTGAAAGAGTGAGTCTTCGGGGCCTGCAGAAACTTTTTATTTCTTACTACTTCGCTTTATTGGCTTCTCGCTCCAGACAAAAAGTTGAAGCTGAGATCTTCCACCTTGAAGCCCATTTAAAGCTAAAATTGCTTTGATGGAAACCAGACACAGGCTAAAAGGGGCCAGTGGCCAGCTACCCAGACGCCCGGTACCAGCCTCTACCGCCACTGCCCATCTTTCCCATCACATGCAAATTGTCCAATTAAGGCTATCTGCTGCAAGGCAGACTGCCACAGGCTGCCACAGCCCACACAGTATGGTCAAAGGAGGTAATATCACTCTCTGGGCCTGACGTGTGATGCTGCCAGCTCTGACACTTCATCATGAGTGGGTGAGCGCTGGGGTGTGGGCAGACAGCTATAAAAGGCTTGAGAGAGTCAGATCTGTATACCGTACCCCTTCCACCACTGTATTTGGATCAAGAACAAGTCAGAAGAGCGTGTGGGTTTGTTTGTGTGTCCGATGGAGCACAGTGGGTAGACTTTACACTTGCTGCAGGACTGTGAGCAGCGTTGCAACACACGGCAGCCTCCTGCGATGAACCACAACACTCACCGACAACCATACCATGATAACGTGTTGCTCTGCTGTCAGAGAGCTGTGTTACGACTAATATACTGCCACATTCACTGTTATGTTATTGTTTTTGTCTTTCTCATGACAGTGTAAATGTTATATGCATGCTTTGTTACTGTCAATAGCAAAAACAATGCAGCCGTTTTGTAAAGTAAAACAAAATACTCCACTTGCTGGGTTACTGAACGTGCCCTTGAAGAAACAGATTTTAAAATCACATTATTATTCTGGCTGAGTAATGACACAGTTATGATTTAATGAGGAGTCATATCAATCTGGACGCCAGAACATAATAAGATTAAGAGGTTTGCGCTCTCGAAACTATCATCTGATGTAGTTCTTAAAAAACGGATCATTTTAATTAGGGTTCAATCCAAAGGACTTGCACTCTTTTTTATAGATTGTCGTGATTTTTAAAAACTGAATTGTACCCGTACTTGAACAGGACAGAATACAAGGAGGAATACACTCAGGTTTGACTTCTGTTTGCTGTGTGATATTGAATTATCTCATGTTTCTGTAAAGACTCCTGTCAGCGACGACATAGATCTCTGCCCGCTGGTTTCCTAAAACCCTCTTAGAAAGCTTCAAATAGGCAGGAAGGCTGGAGCAAAGGATGAAAGTCAACCAAACACAGGCTGTATTTTTGTTTTGTATCAGGGAACCACACTGCACCCTTAGAGAGCGCTTACTACTCGTGACTGCAAGTGGATTTCCCGCCGAAGTGCAACTTCGTTTTATGAGGGAAACTCCCAGACTCTCCTCCTGCGAGATTTCTCTTCAAAACACAGGACAGTAAAATGCCGACTTCAAACACGATGGACAGAAACATCTTCTTTTTTTTGGGATAAATTATTGCAACTGCCACTACTGCTGTTGCAAAAAAAGTCAACAGAAGACAAAGGCAAGGGATGATCATTCAAATGATCATTGAAAGGCAAAGCTTCCTGGTCATAAGGTCTTGTCAAATGACTGACTACGTCACATCACGTGAAAAAAAGTGTTTCCATTACACTTTTGGGCTGAACAGGACAATAGACACATCTTCAAATCCATTTCTTGAAGGAGCAAAATAGTTTTTGCATTATTTGATTTTTTATTTATTTTTTTATTCTAGGTTTTTCTTTGTGATATTTAGGTTTTGTATCACACTTAAGCTTATTAAGTAAAAGTAACGTATTCCAACGCTGGTGGATGATAAAAATCTCCCTTAAGACCAAAACGTCACTTTACAATTCAACAGGAAGTCATTGCTAATTGTGATTTGATATTTTCTTAAGGAGAAAAAGAGTGGTGATTCTTGTATCTTCTCTTTTTTCTGTTTAATTTATTTATTTTTTTACAAACATGTCTAGAAAGGAGTGCTGGTGATGAAACTGCAAACTGCGCAGTTTTGACTTTTCTGGGAATACAAGCAGCCATGGAAATAACTGGTGCCCGGTAGCGGCTTGTACCGCTGCGGTACTGAGCCTTAAACAACAAATTATGTCACACCACCTGTCATGGCAAATAACACAAATCTGTCAAAAAGAAGCATTGGCTAAATGAGTGCAGACAAGTGCACTCTGTACATTCAATAAGGATGAGACAGAGAGTCACTGTTGCATGAAAAAGGACGGAAAACAAAAATTGCATCTCTGATTGGGCAGGTGGGAAGCGTTAACCAGCCTCATGATAGGTATGAAAAATACGGTATGCACAAATATCCATCTTTCTGCTTTATGCACTGAGGACAGGTACACTTTTACAGATTTTACAGCTATTCTAATAAAACCAGCGGAACCATCAGTGAGACAAATTAGGTTTTCCTAAGCAGATCCTGAATGTTAGGTTTACAAATATTTCATACATACCGTACACACTGGACATACTATAAGATGCAGTTTAATAACTGATGATGATATCAGTCAAGAAGGGAGTTTCTTAAATCAGATTAGAAAATATAATTAGGCTGGCTCCCAACCAATTTATGGGCAAATAGATGATGTCGAGGTTGAATGTTGAATCACCTTTTTAGCTGTGCTGCTGCTCCCAAAACTAGTGCAGAACTGTGGAAGCGGAGCAAATAATAACCAGAATATCTGCTAATTACACCGTAAGACTAGAGCAGGTAAATTAATTTAAAAAAAAAGAAAAAGAAGAAGAAAAATATGCACACGATAAAAAAATCTAACAAATGCAGGAATTCACTGGGTAACTATGGGTTTTAAATAAGAAGTTATTGACTGCTATTTAGATGAGTTTTTTCGGAGTTGGAAAAATGCATTAGAAGGTATTTTGTGGAACTAATCATCCTTGGATCTGCGTCATGGTCAGGCCTGAGCGATTGTTCAATGACTTGTGAAGAATGTTTATGAATGAGTGCAAGACCCTGTAATGACTCTGTACTGCCACTGAATGTAAAACTGGGGCTGAGCCCAGGCTGACTTATACGCCCATTCATCGGGAGACTTCTGTTAAATTTGACCAAATCTGTCCTGAGCACAGCGCAGACTGCAGCTTTGCAAATGGCAGAGCTGCTGAAGGGCAAATAGCTTTCATTAGATACCAGCCAATTAATGAATTCTTCCTTCAATAAGGTATGTGATTGGCTGATAATGTATCGGTAACATGCCCCTGTGGAGAGCAAGCAGCTACAACAACCCACACTCCCAGCTGCTCCCACGACTACTTAACTGTGAAATTACCACAAAAAAGACAAGAAAAAGCATTTTTGGTGGTTTACTAAGGGCCAGGAATGTTCATTTCATAAACCTTTCAGAATATTCTGCAGAGTAGAAACTGAAATATTGGGGCATCTGTGTATTTTCTTCTTTTTTTTTTAAAACAACAACAAAAAATAATGCAGTGAATGATTTTGTTAAAAGAAGAAAAGGAGCACAGTAAGAAAATAATATACAAACTTGAGTTTGTGTCAGAAAAGTGAGCTGACTCACTCAGGACTTGTCAATCAGTATAAAATAAATAGTGTGGGAAGAAAAGCACACATTAGATAATGCAGTTTGTCATTAAGCAGAGCTTTGTGGAGTAAATTGTGGACAAATTGGTGTTTCAAATGGACAAAGCAGCTGTAAAAACACGCAAATTCACCCTCCTGGCCCCACCTCCTTCTGGGGTATTTTAACATTGTTGTTCTTCTTTCCACCCTTGAGACATATTCACTGCACGGCCACTTTAACGTGAGGTCATGCGGTGTTGAGCTGAGTGTTCACTGTGGGGACGGTGGGTAACCATCTCTTCCCTCATAACTAATACCCGCTGGAGCCACTGTACACAGCCACAGTAAAATGGACCTAATAGCCCAGATGAGGTGGGGATGTGTGGATAAAAACAACAAATGCTCTTCCCCTCAAGCATCATGTGATAGGCTGCTGAATATTTGCAAAAACGACTCTGAAGTACACCTAGTCATTATGGTAATAGCCATCTCTTCATCTGACGTATGGACAAATGGCTGTGGTGAAAAAGCGCTGGGATGGGAGAAGGTCATGGAGTACGTACACACTATCAAGGAATCCTCCACATCTCTGGCGTGGTTTCGTTCCAAAGCCATTTTTTGGTTTCCTTCTACTTTTTTTCTGCCTCATTTGTCCAACACCACAATTTCACAAATAGCGCAGTTTGCAGCATTATGTTCCCATTCTTTATGTTTCCTAAAGTAGCTTCATCCTCTAGGCATCACCTCAGCGATAAATAACAATGACTGAAGTAACTCAAAATGTGTGATACTGTGAAGCATGTATGATGCTGGTGATGACAGTAACATTGACACTTCTTTTTTATATTGTACCAATTCAGAACAAAAGGAATCTCAAGCCACTTTACAGAGAAAGCAAACAAGTTCAATACAGTTTACAATTTATTGTAATCCAGTTAATCTAATTCATTCCAATAGAGTCCAGAGTCAAAATTCATACGATGCGAATTCTTAAAAACAAAAAAGTCTATCTTAGGAAAGCAAAAGGTCACATCAGGTCTTCACTTTGGTGACAATCCTCCATTCTGAGCAAGCACAAGGCAACAGTGGAGAGGACAGAAACCCTAATTAATGGGAATTAAAACCAAAAGCCTCGAGCAGAACCCTCAGAGAGGGCAGCCATCTGACAAACCGGTTGGGGGTCTGAGTAAAGAAAGACCAACAAACACAGCGAGAATTTCCAAGGATCTGATTTAACAAACCAGACTGCCTTCAGATTTTGTTATCTCAAACGGTTCAGTTATAATACAAAAGAAGAGAGCTATAGAGAAAAAAGGCTACTGATCTGGAACCAGAGAATTTTAGGGTTATTTGGGGTATTTTCATTATCGTTATAGAGCTGAAACTAACAAACTGTAAATCTCTTAATCAACAGTTATCTTTTTTTCTTCTTCAAAGAACACGCGCTATGGTACGTTAGACGCAACTAGTTCAGCATTAGATGACATTAATGTCTGCTCCAACTCATTAACACGAAACTAAAAAAAAAGTATATAAATGAACCCAGAGCCACATATAACAACTGTATGAAAAATAAAAAAGCACCAGAATTTATTTCAATACTTTCTACTTCACCACTTTCAATAAATCTTAAAAAAAGAGTCTCCATCCATCCATCCATCCATCCATCCATCCATCCATCCATCCATCCATCCATCCATCCATCTATCTATCTATCTATCTATCTATCTATCTATCTATCTATCTATCTATCCATCCATCCATCCATCCATCCATCCATCCATCCATCCATCCATCCATCCATCCATCCATTCATCCATCCATCCATAAGACTGCAACATTGGGCCTCTCAGTACAAGGGATTATTTGAAATATTAGTATTTATAGGCGACAAACTTTCTAAATACATTTCAGCTTAAGAGACATTTTTAAATTCTAGGAAAACTTTATACCAAATATGATTCTAAAGAAAGCAAACACACTGCATGTACGTGATGATTTTTCCTTCTTTTTCCTTGCGGGGGCAGCTGTAGTAGTCTGATGAGGAGCGAGTAAATGGATTAGTCTCAACTGGATGCTTTTGGATCAGCATCCAATTTATTATCAAGGATCTTATGAAGGAAAAAAAGACATCATATATTTAATTCATCGTACTGCATGAATACCAGTGATTACAGCTTGCATTTTGGTTCATCTGTTTCACTACTTATGTCTAATGTAGATGTGTGACTGTATTTGTGTGCCTGTGCTGGTCAGGATCAATAGTAATATGGGTTCAGAGTAGCTGTTGAGTGTATTTTTGATACCTTGCTGCCATTTACATCATAACCACAACATTCAACACAGATGTTTTTCCAAAAAGATTTTTTTTTTCTCAAATAAGTTATTAGTATTTACTGAAAGGAGATGAGCCAAATGTCCTTTTCAGCAGGGCAGTGGGATGCGCTTCACTGTCTCCGCCTGTCAGGCGACTCATCTGCTCTTTGTTATCACATTGTGGGCAGTTAAAGGACAACGTGGCTACATTTTAAATTCATAAGTCATTCAGCCATAAAACTCATTACTGCCTGCATGATGAAAGAGTGCACGTGAGCATAAGTGTGTGTTGTCGTGGTTTGGCTCCTGACTCTGGATCCCTTCCAAAGATTGGAGTACGCTCTCTGACAGGAAAATTATTGGCCTGGTCTCCAGAATGAAATGATGGAAATAATTTGGAAATCCAAATCTACATTGCTCCAAAGTGGTGAATTGATTCTGTCAACCCCAGAGCAGAAATAATCTTGAGCCTTGATAAATTATCTGCAAGTCAAAAAGTGCCGTCCGTAAGCAGAGAGACTAACATAAGCATATGGTGAGTAGAGATGAAAAGACACATTAGCTTTTTAAAGGATTTTTTCTTTTTTGGGGTGGGGGTGGGGTAGTGGCTGTCATTTGAAAGTGTGTAGAAAAACAGAAAGCATGAAGAGACAGAGGGAGATGACCCACAGCAAAAAGGCCCAGAACCAGGGTCTTGAACCAGGGTCTTGAACCAGGGTCTTGAACCAGGGTCTTGAACCAGGGTCTTGAACCAGGGTCTTGAACCAGGGCGGCCTGCGACGAGGACCTTCCACCATGGCACATTTTCTTTAAATAAATAAATACAAATTGCAAGGGTTCATAGTAGGATCAGTTCCCATCAATCTTCAATCATCTCAGGTCAAAGGTCAAAAGTGGGATTTCATTGGACCCCAAAACACACGACAAATTCACATCTACGCTCCAGCAAGTCTGTCAAAGAAGGACGCACAGCTCTGGGTGATTTTTCTTGTTGTTCGGCCTCATCTGGGACACACAGCTCTAAGTATCATATAATGATGGGTTGGCCAACTTGTGTATGATTGGTGCTTGGACCCTGCTGTGCGTCGCTGTTTATTCTGGCCAATCCAGTGTGTGCCAGCTCAGATAATGTCCCTTCTGGCTGAATAACCCAGCATGAGAAAGTTTTGCATTTCAGCGCGGCAGTGACTGATGTTTCTTACAGAGCAATTTTTTTTCTCTTCTCTCTCCCCGTAGCCATGTCCCTTTGTCCTTCGGCTGGTAGCTTTCCTAAGAGTTCTTTGCAAAAATGACATAATGCAGGATTACAGTGCAAAGAAAAAGTATGTCAAACCTTTGGAATGAATTCATCATCCCAATACAATGTCTTCAAGTTGATTCTTCACCTAATTGAGGATTCTGCATTGTAACTTTGCAGTCGTCTCACCTGGGCACACACCTCTAGATGAGTTTTATCCTTTGTTCGTCTTTTGCAGATCAACGGCTCTGGATCACGTTTCTTCACACACTTCGTCTTGTGAGAGATGATTCATATCAGAAGATGCTTCTTATAAACAACAGTTATATAATTACAAATACAAGTAAGTTCCATAGGGTTCACTTATTTATTTATGTATTTATTTTTATTACTGTAATATAAATTAGACCTTCTCCACATCTCACCCCTTGGAAACACCAGATTCTGGAGGCAGTGAAGGCTAAATCTGTGCTTATACAGATACCAGCTCTAAATGAAACTTGCAGCTTCCTAATTAATTTTGCAGGGATGACTGAGACTAAGCAGAGAAGGTCATCCTAAAAAAAAGTTGAACTTGGTCCATCTATTTCCAAAATGCACGTCAACATCTGGAAAAAACTCTTTACCCACTGAAACAGATGCAAGTGCGCATTTCTTTCGGATGAGTAATACATTAAATCTGTATTTATATTATTTACTTCACAACTATGAAGACAACAAAATTCAGCCTTGCCTGCTGCCTCTTCTGTTTCAGTGAGTGAATAAAGCGAAAGCAGTGAGAAATGTTCCTGTGGGACTGGGAAAAGACAGCGCTGTAGTGCTGACTGACAAAAGTAATTTCATTAACCAATAAAAAGTTATTTAAAAGGGTCTAAAAAGGTATGACATACAGTGACAAAGTCAATTGGTTTGCAAAAGTGAGGTGAACTGAAGCATGACATTCATTACTGGAAGTGAGCTGGAGGTCAGGCGCACAGGCTGGTTCACGTAGGGTTTACAGTCACTGCTCGAATAGCTGAGTCATCCCAAATTTAAGTCTAGCCCTAAATATATGTTGCAATAAAAACAGGCAGTTGAGTGCAGCAACACATTGTCCCTGATAACGTGGAGTAGCTTGTAGGCGTTGCTGCTTTTCAACACTGTACCCACAGACGGAAAAGCCGGACACGTAGAGATGTGGCTTCTTTCAGCTGTACTGATGCGGTCCTAAATCGCATCTAATTACTAAGTAATTAACAAGCAGTATGACAAACTATGACTGTATTATAGAATCCACGTGTGATTTACTCCGCAAGGATTTACAATAATCTAAGAAACAATTTACCATAAAGACAGCAATAAAAGATCTCTAACTGGTGATTTGAAAGCATTTGTAAGTGATGACTTAGAATTGCCTGTGACAAGAGCACATTAACCGTAGGAGCAACTGAGACGTGGAAAGTCTCCCGAATGCTGCTCCGGGAGCTGCGATTCAGCAGCCAGGAAGAGGACAGCAAAATGGCTCACTTCAGCTCCTGGAGACCGGTGTGTTACAAAAAAAATGAAATGGGATAAAGATATGGAACGGAGAGGGGATTCTGTGGTGAAGTGATGCACGCGAGGATTTCTGATGTTTTCTCAGACACACTAATGTTGGTCTACTGATCAAGCAGCCGTGTGAGATACCACACACGAGGCTACCTCACGTTCCCAGCATCACAACAGCAATTACAATTACAGTTGAGGAGTTACTTTTTCTAATTATGCAATGAAAGAGAAAGAAAATCACATAGTGATATAATTCAATATCTTTCTGTCAATGGAATAACGAGGTATTCTACCAACTATTTCACATGGATTTGTCTAATTTTGTTGTAAACACAGTTAAAGAAAACAGAGAATCTCATGAATAAATATACTGCATGAACAACATCATCAGCAGGAAAATGATCTCTACACATTATGTTAAAGAAAAGTGGGGGGCCGTGACTTGGCCGATGAGACCAGCCAACAAATCTGACAGCTCAGTGCAAACACACAACGTCACTGGAGGCTACTGCACCGCAGCGGGAAGCACTAAGTGCTTTACGAGAAAAACAAACCTTCAAATGACAAAAATTCCCCACCGCCGTACCTAACAAAATGAAACATTTCCATGGGGGGGAAATCTGATAATGCCACAGGGAGAGAACGAAGTAATAATGAAGGGAAAAAGAACATTATCTGGAGAAACAACACGTACAATAGCACTGAGAAGCTGCAGCTGCGGTAATTTTTGTTTACTGACATCTGTTAATATGATAAACTGTGGTTTGAATCATGAAAAGTCTACATTTACTGATTTCATTCTGGGTAAATACAGCAGCTTTAATATTTTTTTCTAACCACAGACTATTTGCTGCTGAAATCAAAAATTATTAGAGTGCTGAGAGTTAATCAGAGCAAAAATCAATTACCTAAATGGAGCTGAACGCCGTCTTTGCCTCAACTTGTTCCTGTTCAAGAAAAGTCTTTGACTACAGCTTCATGGAGAACATGAACTACAAAGACAAGATGCAGCTGTGTTGTTTCTGCCAAACACCTGCCAAAACAATATGAAATCAACTCTTGGAAAAGGTTTGTTCGGCTGTTTGAGGTCGAAATGTTTTAAAGTTAAAAACGAGTCACACCTCGACAA
Source organism: Xenentodon cancila (assembly GCA_014839995.1). Taxonomy (NCBI): domain Eukaryota; kingdom Metazoa; phylum Chordata; class Actinopteri; order Beloniformes; family Belonidae; genus Xenentodon; species Xenentodon cancila. The sequence goes on along the minus strand of CM026219.1, from coordinate 18,834,676 downwards.
GTTCAATTATTGTATTTAATGCTATTTTTTTAGGGAAAAAATGTACTCATCTTTTAATTTGCATGTTAAAACGCATACCTCCACAAATTTAAATGTTAAAATTCATCTGCATTTGAAAGAAGGTCCCTTTAGACCTAAAGGATGTGTTGCACCTGGCAGATTCACTGGAAACATGACAGGATAACTGCCAGTTGTAACAGTGGAAACTCTTGTGGAAATCCCTCATGAAGGTTTTTCAACAATACACGGGGCAAAAGATGTTGGCTCTTTCCAGTAAGCTGTGTCTAAACTTTGGAGCACGGACAAACAAGCTCTTAGCAAGGGAAGCCTACAGGAAGATCAATGAAGGCACCAAAACCATCAGGCAAGAAAGCTCAAGTCGTGGAGGGTGGAGTAAAACGCTGTAATGCCCAGTCGCATCAAACTACATTCAGTATGTTATAAAGGCTCAACAATTGCATCGACTTTGTTGGAACGTACCCTTTTTTGCAAAACTATTTATCCATCCATCAGGTCACCAGTCCCTCGGAGGACATACTTAACACTTCTCAATAGTTCAAACCATCTGGTCAACTGGACTAGGCTTCAGGACCCATCAGGACCCCTTCATGATGTGCAGTAACACAAATCAAGGAAAATCTTCTCGTTTTCAAATTTATTCAATGACAAGATAGTGCTGTCAAAACCTGTGACTTTACAGAATTAACAGTGTTTTAATGCACAAATGTGACATAAAAAAGTGCAACACCTGAAAAGTTGTGCCAAAAAGACTGAAAAACATAGACTTTGCCTGAGACTTTATACCGTTACCACTTCTGGGTCCCAACCCACCAGTTGAGAATCACTGGTTCAAACTGAAACATGAAGATGAGCCATTCATAGAGTCATAAAGAACAAGTGATAATTAATAAATGAATGCTTTGCCTTACATGTGAACTTAAGTGATATCCCATCTCATCCATTTTCTACACCTGCTTTATCGTTTGCAGGGTCACGGGGTCTGTCGGAGCTTATCCCGACTCATTACAGGCGAGGGGCAGGGGTCCACCCTGGACAGGTCACCAGTTCATCATAGGGCCACATACAGAGACAAACGACCATGCACGCTCACACTCACACCTACAGGTAATTTAGAATGATGAATCTACTTAGCATGCATGTTTTTGGACTGGGTGAGGAAGCCGGAGTACCCGGAGGAAACCCACTCAAGCACAGGGAGAACAAGCAAACTCCACAAAGAACAACTCCCGCCAGAGCATCGAACCAAAAACCGTCTTGCTGTGAGGCAACAGTGCTGACCACCAAGCCACCATGCTGCCCCCCATTCCTAATCCACAGGGTTCAATATGACGTTGGTCCACCCGTTGCAGGGTAGGATGTCCACAAGGTTTAGGAGTGTGTTTATGGAATTTTTTTACCATTCTTCTAGAAGTGCATTTGTGACGTCACATTGATGATGGATGAGAAGACCTGGCTCTCAGTCTCTGCTCTAAATCATCCCAATGGTGTTCTGTTGGGTTTAGGTCAGGATTCTATGCAGGTCAGTCAAGTTCATCCACACCAGACTCTGTCATCCAGGTCTTTATGGACCTGCTTTTTGCACTGGCGCACAGTCATGTTGGAAGAGGAAGAGGCCAGCTTCAAACTGTTCCCACAAATTAAATTAAATTTTATTTTATTTATATAGCATCTATTACAACACAAGTTGTCTCTAGGCACTTTCCAGAGACCAGAACATGACCCCCGAACAATTATTACATAAACAACGACAGGTAAAAACTCCCCTAGTGGGAGAAAAACCTTCAACCAAACAGTGGCAGGAAAAACTCCCCTTTAAGAGGGGAGAAACCTGGATCAGGACCTGGATCATAAGGGGGGACCCTCCTGCTGAAGGCCAGCCGGGTAGAGCAGGAAGTAAAGAGAGAAGACAGACAGAAATACACCGTCAAAGATACAAGACAGAATACACTAGTATAATTATCCATCAGCAGCAGAACTAAGACTTCTGTGTATATATGACTGATACATGGTTAGTTGGTGGACTACAGAGGCAAGTATAAAAAGAGATGCAGACACTGAGACTGTTAGAGGCTGGGAATGCAGGTCAGCATGCAGCTCCTGAGGTTTGGTCTGCAAACATGTACAGAAGAGAAAAAGAGGAGACAGACCAGCACAACAAACTACAAGAACAATGGAGCACAATTACACTTATGAGATACTTCTTATTAATAACTGAGGATTGATCTGAAGACGGGAAACAGAAACAGAGGAGGTGAGGGGCACCAGTCAGTGGGTCATGTTGGGGTCCCCCTGCAGCAGGTCTACAGCAGCAGATCCAGGATGAAGCTGTGTTGAAGACCAGCTGCTCCAGTCTGGTCCTGCAGCTGCAGCTTTGACTACTGGTCCTAACACATTAAAGTACTAACTATGCTTTACTAAACAAAAACGTTTTAAGTTTGGTTTGAAAGGTGGAGGTGGTGTCAGCCTCCTTAACCCAAACTGGAAGTTGGTTCCATAGTGATAGTTCCTGATAACAGAAGACCCGTCCTCCAAATCTACATTTGGATTCTTTAGGAACTACGGTTCCTAAACTGTGAGCTCTATTAGGAACATATAGCACCGTCAGGTCCTGCAAACATCACGGCGCTAGGCCATTTTGGACTTCATACAACTTCATATGAATTTATCTGAGTATCTGAGCCAGTGGAGGGAAGCCTACGTGCTTGATTTTATACACCTGTGGCCATGGAAGTGATTGGAACACCTGATTCAGATTATTTGGATGGGCGAGTGATTCCTTTTGGCAATATAGTGTATGTCTGACTAGAAGATGCTGATAGCTAAAACAAAAGCGTCCCTCTCTATTTCAGCAGCACACAGCTGTTGTTAACACTTCCCCTTCGTATCTACCAGTGACCTGATAAAGAAATCAAAGGGGCAACTGAAGGTCGAGCCGTCTTTTCTCCCTCAGCAGCTCTTTCACAGCTAAAACGTGTACGTTTTATTCCCTCACTCTTTGTACGTGATGGCTGTTTGAGTTGGGTTTAATTTTTAACTGCACAACAGCTGCCCTTTTGCCAGGTGGGTGGTTTTCATTTGTTTCCATCTGTTTTGTGTGACCTTCAGCGAAGAACCCTCAGAGATCACATTCCTCTCTCTGAGCCAACTTAAGTCCTGCAATTTCAATAATATGGTTTCATTCACTGACTTTTATCTTCTCTTTTTTCCCTCACACTTATCTTTCATTATCACTCTATTTTCACAACTTTAACTTTATGGCAGGCATCATATTCTCCCTTGCTACACTTGTTTTAAGTTAGTCTGGTTTGAGTAAACTAAACATCTAAAATGTGTGGAGGTAGTCCTTTTTCCCTATCTAATGCTCTTCCTTTATCTCTTCTGCTTTTTTTAATCACCATTAGTGGCTGTTTGAGAAGAGCATTGTAATCTGACTCACTGGCTCGTAGTGACTTTGTGACTTTGGATGTTTGAGGTGTAGCCTGCTCATCAATCACGAAGCCTCGGTCAGAGAGTTTCCTGCTGCCCCGTATTAGGTGATTCAACATTACTTTTCTCTCATTATCTGTCATTAGGCCAGGAAGGAACACACAGATTCTGACTCAGTGGCCCCAAAATTTCATCTGAGTCTTGTTGAGGAAGTAATTATTTCAATGCATCGTCGGAACATTTTCAGTACAAGTGAGGGACACTAACCACCAAACCCAGACCATAATGAAAAGGAACATGTATTACTTAGAGTCATAGTCTCATAGTTGTTTTCAGCTGTTTTTGTGTCTCTTTGTAGCTAACAAGGGCACCAGATCCATTGCGGATGACTCAACATGTGCCAAATCTTCCAAATAACTTATTTTGTCTTTGAGAACATGTATTTGGGTGTTTCGAGACACTACCAACTTAAAATTTCAGATATTACAGAAACCTGTCACTTTTTTTGGTTAGCCCGGGTTTAAAATGTCATATATATTGATCCATTCAGATCAGTAGGTTTCTGTGACATCACAAATCTTGATCAGAGTAGCATTAACCACCATGTTATATTTTAGTCACTGCAGAAGTTGGAAGCACAAAGGTTTTGCATTCATTTTAAGCACACATCATGGGATGGGGGGTGGAGTGAGTCAGGTGACTCCACCCTCTACAACCAGCTGCTATGAAGAGAGCTGTTAAATCATGGTGCAAAAGAGCTTCTGTACAGACTTCTCTTTAGAAAGTCAAGAAAGATTGACAAATTATATATATATATATATATATATATATATATATATATATATATATATATATATATATATATATATATATATATATATATATATATGGTGACAATATGTCTACTTTTATAGAAAACCTGAGAGTCAAACAGCACTGTTGTTTTGTTTTGTAATGTGAAAGTGAAAAAAGAAGTGCAACTTCCTCCCAAGGCTATTCCAGACAGGAGTCAGGAAAGATCAATTAAGACAACTCCAGATTAACTTAGATTCCATGACCTTACTGGGAGAAAAACAGCACAAAGTAAAAAAATAAATGGAGTATTTGAGAGCTGCAGAGAACATAAAAATTACAGATAAAGAGCTTGCAGATATGTTCTTGGATAGCTGTTCAGTGAGAATAACTTGCAGGAAACATTAGACTTGTGCAACATGATTTATCCTGCAGTTAAACACACATTCACAACAGCAACATATTAATGGGTTATTCAGTGGTGTGTAATGAGTTTGCTGCCCCCCGGTGCTTTCTCAATGGAGCAGACCCCACTTGTTAATATTGATGACAAATTGTGGCTGGTTGCACACCTCCCATGTGTGGATACTGTAGAGAGGAGGCCAGTTTCACCCACACTCGGATGAACTTCTCTGATGAACTACTACTTCATCTTGTTTTCCAAGCGGAAGCATATAACATTCCACTTTTAATAATGCTAACAGTTTTAGTGTTACAAAGGGACTAAGCAACAGGTTAGTGATAATATCTTAGATAAATGCAGTGCGGCTTGGGGTTAGAAAGAGATTGATGACACTACTGTAGATTTTCACACAAATTATGATCCTTTTTTCTCTGAAGTTACTACACACTTCCATTCCAATAACATTTCCATCCTATTTACAGGAAGAACTTGGAAAAAAAAAAAAAGGTGACAGTCTATTTATTTTTTAATTATCGCACACAATGGGACGTTTTGGACAGGAAGGAATACATCCATTTCCGTACAACCAAACACTGAAGCACATTGAAGAAGTAAATACGGCCCTCTGGAAGCAAAGGGACGCAAGAGGTCCAATGAAAATAAACCTTATGTGTGTTATTTCATCTTTTTACACTCCATGACAGTAATTTTTTGCAGGTTGCACATGCAGACAAAAGCACATTTGTGTGAATCATACTGAATAGCTCTCCAACAAATGACTTGAAACAGATTAAAGAAGAAAATGTTTTTCAAAAAGTGCATGAGAGATGTGTGAAATGCCTCAAGGCAGCGTTTAGATGTTGATTTGGAAACACTCATGTAAGCAGACAAGTAAGCAAAATTATTCAAAGTTCAAACTGTGCTGACGCTGTAGAAAGAAGGCAACTTTCAGTCATACTTAAGCATACTTCTTGCTCTACACTGTTTTACAAATTGAAACACATAATATTTCGCTTTTCCAAAGGGACCAAGCAATAGGTTAGAGATAATAAATAATATAAAGGCTTGGGTGAAAATAATGAGAATAACACATTTTTCCACACTGATTTCTTTTGTAACTCACCTGTTTGGCATGCAGATCTACCTTGGAGGGCAGGTCAGGGCTTGCAGCAGGGCTCACAGGGGCACTACGGCTACCCCCAGCCAGCATTGCACGAACAGACGTCAGCCACTTCATGATAGGAAAACCGGGGGACTAAACTCAGATTGGTCCTGAAGGGAATGCACCTTACAGGCAAAGAGTGTAGGTGGACCGTGAGAAGCGCTTTGAGAGATGTAGGACCACTGTGTGAATTTTGCCAGTGGCATCAGGGACTGGATAAGATGTGTGACCAGTCGGCCGTCACCTTACCAAGCCCAGACAGTAATACTGATCCCCTCTACTGGTGCACATACATACCATAACACGCTGACACAGATCCAACAAGAAAACACACTCTAACGGTACATACAACTGTACAAACACACACTAATCCGAGATGCAGGCACACACAGATACATGCTCACGAAGCCCCACCCCCACTACCCTAGTGACACACAATCCTTCCCCCATCACTGTACTGCCATCTGTCACTTTCCTTTCCCCCTTTCCTCCAGGCAAATTACTTTGTCTCACCGAGCAACCCCCCCACCCCACCGCCCAATCCCATCCCATATCGCAGACACACACACACCTCCTGTGATGCGAGACATAAATCTCTGTGATGGAATGAAAAATACACAGATGGATGTACAGAAAGAATTACTACTGATCAATTGGCTGAATGCGATAATTTAGATGGTCCCATGAGATACACACTGTGAAATTTCAGTACAGCAGATTTATATATAAAATAATTAAGAAATAATTAGCTTTGCCTGTAAGGCAAATCAAATGTATCGTGACTGAGTAACTAAGAGGCAAACTGCAACATTTCCTGCTGTGTCACCCTTAAACTTCAAGGGGGATTTTTTTCATGCAGTTGAAGCAGAACTCCAGACTTTTCCATTCAATGGTAGCGGTGCTTAAATAAAAAATTTAACCATGAACCATGAATTTAGTTAATGAAAAATACTGCAAACAGGTGTATTAAAATGTCATAACCATATCTGTCCCCTGGCAACTAATGCTGCTGCTGGGCTTCAGACATGCTTACATTTTGGGACACGGTTGGTATTTTAACAAAGGTTGCGTCTACAGTGTGGGCCGTTTATGGCAGTTGTTTCTTTGAAGTATATTTGTAACATATAGTTTAAAACACTTTCAAGAAGGAATAAGTCTTTGTGGGGTTTTTTGTTTAAGATTACCTACAAGTTTAACATTTTGAGGTCCTCTGAGACATGGGAATCTTTTGTAAGAGAATGTTCAAAATGACCATTTATGGTTTAAAAAATTAACCAATAAGCTGCTATATGGATAGATGACAAAATGCTTTTGACTCAAACTAGCGCTATTATGAAAAATGTTTGGTCACTGCAAAGCAGTGAGCACCAAAACCGCAACTATATCTGGTGTGGTGAACACCAGATATAGTTGCCGTGTTTGGCAGCTCTTAACTTAACTTCTTTGTAGAGTGCTGTGTGAGAAGAGTTTTTATTTTTAAACAGGTTCATCTCTAAGGGCATCTGTATGATTTTTTTTTTCCTCCATACAACTGTGGCTAGTGACTGTGAAGTACTGCCGTTCTCTCAGTGATGAGACCTGCTGCTTAGGATGAACGCTGCCAGTGTAGAGCGTCCTTGAAGTGTTAATACAAACTGATTTCACACTGGTTACTGATGGAGGCTGTTTGAGGTCAGTACACTACTGTCATTTTTAGGACATCAGTTTAAGATGACTAAAGCTTTGTGACATGGTATATTATTCTCCTGGAAGCAGCCAAAGTACACTGTTGTTATAAAAGGACAGACATAGTCACAAACAGTACTCAAGTACTCAGGTTATGGCCTTTACGCCACCAGCAGTCTGAAGTGAAAAGACACATCAGCCTATGTTTTTCCAGTCTTCTGTTGTTCAACTTTGACAAACCAGCATCACATTCTTGCTCCTATTTGACAGGAGTGGGGCCTGATGAGGTCTTCTGTTGCTGTAGCCCTTCTCAATCAAGGTTTAACATATTCTGTTTGTACAAGATGGTCTTCTGCATACCTTGGTGGTATTGAGTGAGCATGATCACCGTTGCCCACCTGCTATACTAAGCCTCTCTGGGCATTCCACTTTGAGTTTTGGCAGCCACGAGACATTTTCATCCAGAAAACTGCTACCAACTGAAAGCTCCCTCCTATCCAGACCATCTCTGCAATTCTACAGATGGCTTTGCTTGAATGTCCTAGCAGATCAGCAGCTGATGCCTACCTGGCACCAACAACCATGCCACCTGATACTCGGCGTGAGCTTCAGCAGGTCATCCTGACCATGTCCAGATAACTAAATGCGTTGAACAACTGTCCCATATTTGCATTTGATGCAAATATGGGACATTTGCATTTGATATTTGCATTAAAGAGCAGTTGAACAGGAACAGACAATTAAGTGGCCTGTGATTGCATTGTAAACTTGACTTATGTGCAGAGTCAGTAAATGTGAATTAAATAGATCGGATATTAAACCAGTCGCTATGACTTGACTATGCACATTGACTGACTCAGTACAACCACATACTGATTCCACAAGACATTGAACATTATGTCTTCGAAGTCAAAATTCTGTGGATAAAAACAGCAACACATGGTGACCAATGTCAGTGTTGAACAGTTTCAAAGAAGATAGTCTGCACAGAGTTTAAGAAGGGTTTGCTCCATTTTATTAATGGCTATAAAATACCCTACAGACTAAATACTTAATGGAAAAGTGTGTGACTGTGTGTACGGTAATAAACTGTGGCATGTGTTGCTGTGAGGCCAGGTCGTCCCCGTGGCCTGGCCGGGAGATACATGGCCATATGTGGAGGCCAGTCTCTACTTCAGCTAGTGTCTGTGTGACACTGTTGAGGATGTGGCACAAGCTCAACTTAATTCATCTTTTAATCCTCTTTCCCAGCATGACATTGCATATGGCACAGTGTGACTGGAGTGTAACGGAAACATTTCAAACGGCTGCACCTTTAGTGCAAACTGTCATTTAGACAAAAGCAAGGATTGTGAAAGACGTGAAATTGATATGTCAAAGCAGATGGAGAGATCTGAAGTGACAGAAAAGCAGTATGTACATAGCAGTGTGTGTGTGTGTGTGTGTGTGTGTGTGTGTGTGTGTGTGTGTGTGTGTGTGTGTGTGTGTGTGTGTGTGTGTGTGTGTGTGTGTGTGTGTGTGTGCGTTCAAGTTAAATCCTTGATCTTCGAACAGGGAACAGCCTTTGGGGAAACATCAACTCCGTCTGATCTCTGCTGATGAGACATTCTTGGTAACAAACACTGAATCATACAAAATGTGTCTCTGAGCCGTGCGGCTCATCTGCAACGAACTCTGCTTTCATGCCTTTATTCATAACAAAACTGCCTTTTCACTGTAATGAGTTGCAACACTACACTTGGAATGAGACAATTAAACCTCAGCCGAAGCAAACCCCAACAGCTCCGATGTGGACTCAGCCGCAAGTGCACAGAAACACAAAAAGTGGTCAGAAAATTGACAAATCAATATGATATGTTTTGGTTTGAATGAAGATGTTACAACAATTAACTGAGTGAAAAGAAGAATAGCACATGTTGAACAATCATAGAATCTCAGGCTCTGCACTGTCACAACTCTTTTTAACATAACATCTAGTTTAAATCACAAAAACAACTTGCAGCTTCACTAAAAACTAGTCTTTTACTGCTGCAGCTTCATCTAATATTCAGTTTTAGTGCTTTTTCCAGGACAATATAACTGTACACTTACACTTTAACTTTAAATAAAAATGGATAGGGAACTAAATACCCTGATGGGCTTGGCTGTTATTGCCATGCTTAAATAAAAAATTTGCCATAAAATACTTTTAAAATTCTCCAAGAATTATTCAAAGGATGGCCTCATGGAGCCTCAAAAGTCCATGGAGACTGGAAATAAGGTTCAGTTCAGAATCAGATGGAATAGTTCTTGAGATTATCGTAAGAACTGGTGTCATTACTGATGATGAAGGCAAGTGGTCCATGTCCTAAACAAGCAAACCAACGTCAAATCATTGACTGTGTATCTGCTGAATATTCTTCCAGAAAATGTGACTTCAGGTGTGCAAACTATACACCCGATGAACTTTTGTTAAAGTAATTAGTCTACGGCCTCACTTCCTTTTCCATCCAGCGCTGTGGATGTTTGATGGGTGTGCTCCATGAAGACATGGTAAATCATAAATGTCCCTTGTTATCTGTTTGTCTATTATTGTGAAAAAGATAAACATATTGGATCTCATTTTATAGGAAATCTAAGCAGAACAACAAATAAACTCAGAGGAGTTTACAGACTTTTTCTTGCCACTGTAAATATTCTCTACATATAATTCAAAGCTGCTTTCCACACTCTGTACAGCACGAGATCAGGAGGATAATTAATAAGTAAGGGCTGACCGACCTTTAAACACAACCCACAAACTGATTTCAAAAACAGTCTTCATATCAGTATTTTGACATTACATTAATGCAACCGCATAATACAAATTTAACTGAAAGTGAGATGGAAATGAGAGACGGGTCGGAGAAAGGCAGAGTTACCACTGTTTGAATAGCAACCGTTGGAACTCCTCCACATTCCTTCTTGCTCCCACATCCCTCCCAAGTTTTTAGCACTCACTCATGCTGAAATGCCCCCATGGATATGATTGCTTTCATCCTGCTCCAAGTAGCCCAGGAAAGACTCAAAAGTGCTGTAAATGTTTCAGCGTGAGAGTGGCATTAAAACTTGTTCTCCAAAGGCAGAAGAAAACTTGAGCTAAGTAGACTGGGAAGACCCCAACCTCCGAGGGACAGAATCATACACACTAGGAGACAGACAGTTGTCATCTTTACAAAATGAGATAATCTTGCTGAAGACATGACTCAACAAATACAGTACTTTCAAACCCCTATAAAAACACTCAGGCAAGATGCTGACTATTTCTCAGGTGATGTGAAAGACACGGGCGAGGATAAAGGACGTTTCTCTGCACTTTTTAGTACCTGTCACACATCCAGATGCAGCCACGGTGCTACACTGAGAATCTAAGAAAAGAAACAGAAAAAAAGAAAGGAAGAACAAAGTAAAGAAATCCCACAGGGCGCTGCAGTGTATAAAGCTGTCACTTTGCATGAATGCCCAGTTTCCCTTCTTGTGAGGTCTTTGTGCTTGTAGATTCCTTTGTTGTGGCTGTTTATGTTTCTAATGTTATGCGGTAAAATGATGGTAGACATGTTGTATTGAATATGATTAAATTACATTGACATCATGACATTATCAATTTTAATGCGAACCGTATAGATTTAATCCAGGCTGCCCTGAAACAACACATAACACGCTCAAAGGCTTTTAGCTGTTTAAGACAGCCGTTTACTTTTTCCAATGAGTCAATGTGAGTCCAGGGTCTGTTATTGTTATCAGGAAGACACTCATTTCCAAGTTTCATTAATGGCTAATAAATCAAGCATCCTACATCAGGGAAAAAAAGAGCCAGTCAGATCTTCACGTGTCTCAACAAACTCAACACAAAATACATTTAAGGCTGAGATGGGTTCATAAATAGTCCTGGCAAACAGGGAGAAGGACCAGCTGACATTAGAGCAGCGCAGGTGGGTTTAATTGCAGGATTACGCACTACCCCTGGACATGCCGCTGTTTTGATGCGCAAATACATTTCTATTTTTCAAATAGAAAAAATAAAAGCCACCTTGATGAGACAGCTTCATTTGAGTGAGAGCATTGGTGTAGCTGCAGTGCAGCTTGGCTGAAGTTTAAGAGCGCCTCTCTTATCCTTTGCCAGTGGATCCAGGGGCCCGAGGGAACTTAAGACATTTTTGGAAGTGTTTTTTTTTTTTTGTTTCCCCCAGCGACAGTTTTTTTTGGAATGAAACAGATGTAAACAATTACTGTGCAAAACACTCATGATGGGAGGAAAACAGAGTTGGTTAGGATTACTATAGTTTCATCGGCTTTATGGAATCAATTGACACAACATCATATTCTATGTTATTATTATTGTTTGTTCGTTTTTTTTGTCTTAAGGAAGTGGGAAATGGTTGCTTTAGTGCAACCTCTTCAACTGTGCAGGTTAGGAGCACTGTTGCATACTGGGAAAACTCCTTGGAAGCCAACCACCAACGTCTGGGTTGTATTAATCTAGGAAGTATAAATAAACTGCAGTTCAGTGACCACTGGGGGATGGCTCCAAAAGCAAGTCAAAGTCCACACGCCCCCACCTTAAAATGTCAAACAACCTGGTTCAACCAACTGCTTTGGTCTCTAAAGCTACATTTACGTCATGACAATTTGTTTTTTGTACCACATCAGGTAAATTATATAATGTAATAAATGATGTGAAATTAGGGGCCGTGGACTTTATTTGCAGCCAGCTTAGCCAATGACTCGCTATCATACTGTGTTTACTACTGAGCACAATTCATGAGGTGTAAATAAGACGCTCACAGAGCATAATAATTCCTATTTAAAAGAGAAAATGTTCTGCTGTGCTGTTACTTCACTAGCAGACCCCTTTACCTGGGGTGACGTAGCCTGGAAGGGGCTCGCGCTGCGTCTTCATTTCAGCTCAGGCAGCGCTCCTTTCGGATGTCATTTTAGTAGCAGCACTTGACATGATGAGGTTCAGACAGATTTGATAAGAATAAATAAATGATGAGCATAAGCTAAGTCAGCCGAGCTAAAATGTCTAACTATGACTGACATAAGGTGGGAGTGTCCTATCTGCCCAGACCTGTTCGTTCAGCCTGTCTGCAACGTGGACAAAAATGACGCTTCATAACCAGCACTGAGAAGACCTATGGGTGATGTCACAGAGGGTTTGTCCAGTAGTCAGGTCTATGCTGAATGAACTGAACTCAGCTAACAAAGACGTGAATGTAAAATTGTGCCACCAGTGAACCTCTCTGTGATTGAGCTCAGAGGCTGAGAAGAAGTCCTGCACTCAGGTCACAGAGAGGAACTGAAGACTGAGAGGTCTCTTTTGTCACCAGGAGGGAGGCAGGCAAACCAATATAATGTTTGTCCATAGCACAAAATACAGAGAAAAAACAGCATGACGACTATTTACCTGATATGTGGATTTACAACATATGTGTTGCAACATGTTTCTGTCAAAGTTGCACAGATGTGCAGGTTCAGTTTCTCACAACGTTCCTCCAGTGTCTTTACCCTCATGTCAAACTGACACTGTCTGTGAATTCTTGTAAATGAGCAGAGGGATCATTTACACACTAAAAAACTCTTGAAAACAACCGCACTAAATCTCTCACACCAAAGTGTGTGAGAGATTTAGTGCGGTTGTTTTTTAAGAGTTTTTTAGTGTGTAATGTCTGGGTCACATCGCAGCACTCCACAACCCAGAGGAGGAAGAACCCCAGAACCACCATTAACAATCAGTGTTAAAAACAAACTCTTTAAGCGTTAAAGACATATGGTCAGGGTTAAGGGCTTTCAAAATGTAATATTCATGCAACACATATTATTTGCTTGGAATTAGTGCAAACCTGAAGGGTAAATAAAGAGGGTTGTTACTTGCAAGCTGATCATTAAACCAGCAAAACACTATAGTTTGGAAAGTGAAAAAGTGTCTTTCTCCTTTTTTACATCCATGGTCAGCTTTTTAGAATAGACAAGCTATAAAAATGCAAAAAATAAAATTATGTCTATATATAAATCTTTGTCTCTCTCTTTCTCTCTGTCTCTATGTGTATGTATGTCATATATTTCTTTCATCTCTTTAACTCATCGCTGAGCTTAACGCACTCCCAGAATAAATTATGGGTAATGACTCCACGTGCTGGCTGAATAATTTATCCCCCAGTTTCCTTAGCAGCAAACTGTAAACTTTCTGGTAAGAATAAAATTTCTTGTAAACACAAGCTCTTTCATATGCGCATGTTTAAAATTGAGAGTAAGTGAACATTATAGGCTAGAAATGTTGTTCGGCCTCGTGGCAACGGAGCTCACATGGTACAAGTGTGTGCTTCTGTTTCTTTTTTTTTTATTAAAAAACGTTATTTAGGGTTTATACTGGGCAGAGATTCATAAAACCTAAAGACTTATAGGATAAACTTACTGAGTCTAATTTCTACACATACAAGATGAACAGTAAACTGTAAGTACGAACATAAAAACACCACCTTGAAAGCGAAGCTGCAAAACTCAAAAGTATCAATGGAATGACACAGGTCAAAACAAAAGATGAATGAGACTCTGTTTCATTCTTCATTTTTTTTTTTGTTTTGTTTTGTTTTTAACCCTGTAAAGCTTTGACAAGTGTATATGTGAGAGCAGCATCTTGTCAAACAGGTCTGGCGTCTCATCACATCCCAGAAATGGCATCTGAAAACATTATGAAATGCAAATACAAACATGAAGCTGCTCTCTGTGTGACTGAAATATGATCTGAATGGGAAAACAATCAAGTTTCGGGTTTAAAAGTTTACGCAACCGAAAGCATGCAATTTGCTAATCTGAACCTTGAGAGGAAAAACCGGATGTTTTAGGCTTGAGCCCTGCCAAAGGAATCTTCCTCCAAGCTTTTTACATTGGAACTATACAGTGCATAAATAATAAAAGTCAGTGTGTTTATACAGACTGCCATAACATTTTTATTTTTTTTATTAAAGATACTTTTACAAAATTAATTTCCCTCTCTTTCAGTCCAATTTCTTTGTGGCCTCTCAAAGTAATCTGATCAGTTTAACTGTGTTTAAGGAAGTGCCAGGGGTTTGTCTGATTGGTTAAGAGTCAATAAAAAGGGTCATCGTGTTTTTAAGTTGACATCGATGCTCTTTCAGCTGTGCAGCGTCAGAAACAGGGGACAACCACTTTTCAAGTATCTGAAAACATTAAATAGGCAAGTAACCCTACATTTACTCTGCTCTTCTCACAAACCACCCAATGAGACTCGTTCAAAGCAAATTACCCAAGGCTCTTTCCATTGTGTTGTGGGTGAAGTAATTGAGTGTTTTTGATCAGATAACTGAACATGCAACCTCATACAGCTGTGAATCGCTGGCTACAGGCAAAAAAAAAAAGAAACAGAACAAAGAACTGCCAACAAGCACCAACCGTTGCATTATATATTGCGGAAACCAGTTGTCCAAACCAAAATGTTTCAATAACTAATGGGTAAAAGATGAATTTAGTGGGGACAAAAGAAACAACAAAGTCATCACTTTTAAGGCCAGTTGAAAATATCTAACAGTGGGGAAGAAGCACAGATGGTTTGTATTATCATGATCTAATTTATGCTCATTTAACTTCAAGCGTGGGGTGATTTTGCAGCTTTTACAATTCCCTTCACTCCCAGAAGATTTTTGGGCACTTCCATATTAATGTTTGCAAATGTAATGCCTTGCTCCAAAGTATTTCCAAAGCAAAAATTTTCCATTTGTGTCAGTTTGGTTTGAAGTCTGTAGTCTACCAATCTGCACGCCAAGTGTTCGCAGACTGAGGGACATTCTCAACCTTTCATTCCAGCCAGTCCATGTGGTTTACCCGTAATCGCTGATTAAATGTGCTGTCTTTGGTAAAAATCATACCACAAAGGCCTGCAGGTCACATACTGGTGGGCCAAACTGTTTTTTGCTTTTTTTATTTCATGGCTTGCATACAAACAGATACCAATATAACCTCTTACAACCTTGTGTGGTCTTTAGTTGACTTCGTTTGTGTGTTAATGTTTTCCATCCACGTACGGCAGGAATCTGCAGGAGTGAATGAGTTTTTAAGTGGCTCTGGTGATTTTGTGGGAAAAACAAGCAGCAAGGTTTCATCTCAGCACCCAAAACCTCAGTCTGAACTTCACACACAACAGACATTTGATAGACTAAGGTTGTCCAACTCAGTGGATGCATTTTCATAGGAGATGTGACTGCGTCCCTCCAATTGCTTTGTTTATGAACCAGAGATTTAATTAAACATACATTGTACATGGATATACCACTGATGCTTTATACTGTCATCACCATAACAACAGAAATATATCATTCTTATTGAAAACTTAGCTTTTTCTTTTCCCCTGCTGAGATGAGAAACAAAATCTCCATCCATCATCCATCCGTCCATCCGTCCGTCCATCCATCCATCCATCCATCCGTCCGTCCGTCCGTCCGTCCGTCCATCCGTCCGTCCATCCATCCATCCGTCGGTCCATCCATCCATCCATCCATCCATCCATCCATCCATCCATCTATCCATCCCCCTATCCATCATCCCCCTACCCATCCATCCATCATCCATCCATCCATCTGTCCATCCATCCATCCGTCCATCCATCTATCCGTCCATCCGTCCGTCCATCCGTCCATCCATCCATCCATCCATCCATCCATCCATCCATCCATCCATCCATCCATCCATCCATCCATATTCTATACCTGTTTTAATCCTTTGTAGGGTCACGGGGAAAGATATTCATTATTTACTTAATTAAAGAAGTGAGCCTTCACTCATGCACCGTGCTTCTAAAATGAGCAGGCAGCACTCGGTGCCCGACAGCTGCCAATTTGTAATGAAGAACAAAGGCAAACACATCTGCTGTGGCTTTGACGAGGGAGCACCATTACGTCCTCAGAGCAAACTGCAACCTTTTATAGTAACTATAAAAAAGACCACACTAACCAGTGGGGTAAAAAAGCAAGAGAGGGAAAAAAAAATCATTATGATGATAATCTGGGTAAACAAATTTTGCTGGCTGGGTACAATCAGGCTCAGATGAAATAGTTTATTGTGCTCTGAGGCAAGTCGACCAGCAACAAAGCTTATCCACACGAACTGGACACATTATGATTTTTGGAAAAGGACAAATAATGCAAAATGGACAAGAGACTTCTAATGACTCCGTTTGTTATTTATCAAAAGGTGAAGCAGCGATTTACAGCCTAGGAGGTATTGCCTCACATATTTGGGTTTGGCCTGTCAGGATAGGGAATGTTATGATACTGTATGATACTACACATTCTGTTGCACTGTGTAGTAAAAGATTAATACTGTTAAAATACTGTTGTTTTTTTTTATAAAAATGATTAGTAGTAGTGGTAGAACTAAGAGTCTGTAGAAAGTAAAATGACCAGGGTGAAAAGACTGAGAATGTGGGAAAAGTTAAACAGGTCAGAATAGTCTTAAATTTACTCCACCCTGACCGACTAAATATTGAACTGGTGTTCAAAACTGGTTTTAGTTCAACCCTGCAAAACAAAAGCAACCATTACTTTTTAGATAGAATTGGAGTGTGTATTATTATGATTATGTTTTGAATTATGCTGAGCTCGGTACAGTTTTTAGTCTGCTGATGAAGCTTACCAGCTGTGAGCTGGAGAACGCCACAGTTTGGAGCAGCTCACTGGAACATCATTAAAGAAGCATTTGCAGGGTCATGTCTGGGAAGCAGGCGAACTCCATCCATCACACCACTGTAGAAGTTCACAGGAAACATGTGGTCAATCTGAATTTTTCACTGTCAGCGACCATCTGCTTACACAGTGTGTACTTGACTCCCTCTGTAGTCCATTACCTGCTATGTCACTGGTAGGGTGACGAAGCAGGTCCCTGGGTCTTTAAAGCCTTCTGCTGGGTGGCCAAAGATCGTCACCAGCCAAAGGTCATCACCCATTACAGTGAAGATAAGTTCCATTTTCTTTTTATTTCTTAGTTGGAAAAAAAAGCTTTTAATTTAAAAAATTAAAAATCCCTGTAATATCCAAACCTTTAAAAAATACATTGAAGAAAGTAAAAACCATTGAAACCTCTATATGTACACCTCTACCACAGGCATGATAGTGCTTTTACTGGTTGGTAGATTTAACAAAAGAAAGTAAAAAGATATATATATATATGTTTTTTCTTCTAGGTCCTGTGCAATAAACCAGACCAAAGCAAACCAAAAGCATGGACTGCTTAGGAATTACCGGTACAGTTGGATTTGAACTGGTAGAGAATAACTTTAATATATTAGTGCAAACCATAACACATTTGTTCCAGTAATTACGTGTGACCAGGACATAGTAATTTCACTAACAAGTGCTGGTAGCAGAATGAAATAGCTTGGAAAATGACAACCGGCAAAATGGCCTTACTGAGAAAACATAACACGAGGTGAAAGGCTTTGGTTTGGCAATGCACTAGCCGAAACTGAGACCTGGAAAGCAGAAATGAATCCCCACACCCGACAGCCTCCATCCTCATGCTGCATTAGAGGAACAAGAGGCTTGCAGCACTAAATCTTGTCCCGGAGCATAACCGTTGCTCCACCCCACAGCCTGACTTAAAATGAAATACCACAGCCTCTTGCACTGCAGGATGACATGCAAATGCTGCATGGAGCTGAGCTTTTAGTGCTGCATAGTGTTGCCAACACCAGGCTATTCCTCTGCAGGTCGTGTATGGGACCGGCTTGTCCTGCAGCACTGCAAAAACTACAGTGGGCACAGGTCCTAAAGGTGCTTGGGATGAAAATTCACCATGTTTCGATTTTGCAACCGCAGTTTTAATCCGAGGATCTTCATGGGGACAGTCTGCCCAACACTTAAGCTCACTTCTTTCTCTCCTATTGTGGTTTTGAGAAATCTTCCAAGCAACACTGTTCTTTCTTTTACGATGATCTCCACATGTTTGTACCAACTCAATCTCAATCAGCAATCCCAACTCTCAGAACACCTAAAGTCCAGTTCTGTTTTCTACCTTCATTTCAGACATCCCTCTGCTGAGGTGCATGTTTGATTGACCCAGATTTTATTCCAAAACTTCATGTACATTTACAAATATGATGTTACTTCAAATAATCTCTTCCCTGCTTAGGCCACTGCCACCACTACCGACTGCAGATAAGCGGAAGAAGATGGATGGAAGATGATCTCTCTCTCTTGAAATGTCGCTTTAGATGCATGTGGAACAGACAGCTTTTTAGTCTCTTTCAAGGTTATTGGCGGTATTAGTGGCGTTCTCACACTTCCATGGTTGCAGTCTCAGCACCGACAGAGACACAAATACTTTACTTTCACAATCGTCACACAGTGGTTTCAGAAATGGTTCCCGTAATCTATGAAAAAACTCCAAACAACAACCTAAAGAAGACCCAATAAAACAGTTTTATAATCTGGCCCCAGTTCCTACAGTATGTACATAAAAGTGGAATAGTTGTGAAATGTTTCAAGTCTTAAGTTAATTCCTGTTCCAGATGTTTTGAAACTCTGGGAAATTAAATTCAAAACAACCACATACAAATAAAAGAAAACTATAGCAAACCACAGCAAAAACTCTCATGTTTTGTAGTTTGATAGATTATGGTCTATATATATATATCTTTTTTTAATTGTATACTTAAAGATCATTTACATAGTGGATTCTGGTTTTATGAACATTATTAGGGTTTTTGTTGACTTTATTTTGGCCAGTTTCCAGGTCAGATTAGAATCGGGAGGAATTTGCCCTCAAGGCCTTTTTCCAGGTTGCATACAGAAATCTGCCGCCAGATAGAAAGACAAAACGCCATCTTACCTTAAGTTGTATTTTGTTCTTTTACACCTTGAGGCATTCTCTAAGCTAAAAACAGTATCTGTCACATTTCCTCTTGTCCTCTAGAGTTCATCTCTTTGAGGTGTTTAGTTGTGTATTTTTATATGCACAGCAATATGGCAATATTATGACCTGGTGACAAAAAGACAATGCCATGTAAACCTGAAAGGGTAAATCACAGAGGTTTTACATTATCTGGCCTTGCTCATTGATGCTTTACTATGCATGCTGAAATAGGTTAATGCAGAGTAGAAAACCGCAGGGGAAAAAAAATGTTTTTGCTTTCATGGATGTAAATACACAGGAGGACATAATGTGTAAAGTGATTATTGACTGTAATCACACTTCACTCTGATAATGTAAACAGGGATATAAATCAGCATTGTTCACATATTGAGTGTTGCATCGCTGTCATGTAATATGCTGATGTGAGTTTGTTAAACGTTGATATGCACTTGTGTGAAAAAGTGTATTTCTTCCCTAAGTTGAACTTTTTTACTTTAGGATTATAATGTTTTTTGCACTTGTGGTCAGTGACAGTATTATATGTCGGTAATAAACAGTGTGCTGTTCGCTTGAATGGTGTTTAATGGTTCAAGCAAATTTCAGAAGTGTCTAAAAGAAAAACTGTGGTTTAATTTGTTGATGATACCATTTTATTGTAGGTATATGAATTATTTACATTTACTTATTTGAAAGAAATTAAAGATGAAAATTGAATAGCACTAAAACCTCATCGTCCTAAAACTAGCGCCTGAGCGAGTCTCAAAACATAGATGTAAAAATCCATAAATACTTTCCCTATGACAGATTATGCAACATAGACTCCTGTCCTCACTGTATTTAACTTATTCTATTCTTCTATATATATAGATTTTATATCTTTAGATGCATACTAACAGGTCTTGATCCTTAAAGGGGACAGCATTGCCATGGGGCTTAAGTAGATCATTGCTCATCTCCCAATCAGAGTATCAGTGATTTGAGTTCCAGCTCCTCCACATGATACCTCACATCTCACATGAAATGACTCTAGTGTCAGTATGTGATTCACAAATGCACTGAAGAAATGACATCGCAAATGGCTTTGTAAAACAAATAGAAAAGAATAAAAGGTTCTATAAATGTGCAGACCAGTTCTCATTAACTGTCATCTCATAGGCACTGTGGTTACACCGTTTAAACAACAATGCTTATTGTTGTAACTGTCTTCTGTGGAATCCACATTAGGTATCCACTATGCTCCGACCAGCAAGAGGGAACCCATTGATTTGCTTTCCGCCTCTGCTCAGAGAGAAAACCATCACATTAATCAGGGAGATGAGGCAGCTCTAAGAGCTGGAAGCTTCAGATGGAGTTGATGGACAGCCGAGCGTGCACACTGCTGCAGGAGGACTTTCATTGATTAGAAAATAACAAGCTAAAACATAGTGCACTCATAGTCAGAAGTCTGTCATCGCTGCAGTTTCTGGTAGTAATGAGTCAGTTTTTTCAGTGTCTTGTATCAAAATTAGATGAATGATTCTTTTTGTTTCTTAGTATTTCCTTATAAAAGACAAAGATGATTACATGATGACTCTTTTCCTCTACCATCTGCTTTTGACAATAACAAATAAAGATCTAAACTTATTCCTTTGGCAAAGTTAGCCCAGGACTCATGGCACTCAAATGTGTTTCATGAATCATTTCCAAACGTCTCCACGTTCCTGTAAAACTATCATCTTGCTATAAATTCAGAACAATTCAATACACAGTTTGGTCAATGACAGACTTTTTACGATTTTGTTTTTATACACCACCAGAAGGGATTTGAAATGAAAAAAGTGAAGATGTCATATTTGAAATAAACCAATCAAGGTCTGATAAAAGTGTAGACTTTCAGCTTTAATTTAAGATATTGTAAAAGAAAAACATGGCATTTACTTTATAGGAATTATTGGCATTTTAAGCAAATCACCTCCACGTTCAGCAGCTTCATAGTTCATGAACTATTGACTGGAAAATAGTTA
Source organism: Xenentodon cancila (assembly GCA_014839995.1). NCBI lineage: Eukaryota > Metazoa > Chordata > Actinopteri > Beloniformes > Belonidae > Xenentodon > Xenentodon cancila. The sequence goes on along the minus strand of CM026219.1, from coordinate 18,813,321 downwards.
GTTTGCCAGCTGTGGTCCATTCCCTCGTTACTTCAAGACAAATGAAGCAGATAAAAGGTCTGGAGTTGATATCAGGTACTGAGTTGGCATTTGGCAGCTGTTTGACTGGAGCGCTCAATATAAAGTCCATCGTTAGGCCGAAAAATGACATTAATCTATAGTATAATCAAGAGTTTGGTGCATTCTTAAAAAGGGAGACAGCCCTGGTCAGCTCAACAACATCCACGAATCTAGAAGACCACAGACGATAACATAAGTGGGTGATGTCAGGATCCTGTCTTTGGTTGAAATGTTTTTCATGTTTTTCAGTTGCTGAAGACAAACCTGAAGGTAGAAAGTTCCACAAATAAGCAGGAACTGACCGTGTCTGCGGTGAAGGTCTGGTAGCGCATCACCAGGAAGAAAAAAACTCAAATTCTGGGATGTTCTTCAGATCTAAGTGTGGCTTCATTTGTAAATTTGTACAGAGATCTCTAATACAGATGTCATGAAGCAAGTTGTCTCAGTATATACTATAAAAGAAGGGTTTGCAGGTTTTATGCATGCAAACAAACACATTTATATTTGATACTGTTTTTCCACATGCAATCACATTGGAAAGCGTCCAGGAGCAGCTGTCTGGAGTGAGCCAGCTAACGGTTAGTTACAGAGACAGTGTGGCCTGACTTGGACTGCTCTCGTGTTTAACGGCTCTCAGTCTGACCCCAGACCCGCTGGTATTTGTTATTAAGTGCTATTAAGGTCCAAATATCTACGTATTAATGGCTGCTCCCACAGGTTTGCATTATGGGGTATAGAATCTGAGATAGACAGGTCAGATGCACACAGTGGCCGTGTCCGACACCACCCAGTTATTAGTCCATAGTTCATGGTTACTCCTGAGAAACATTCACGTATGTGTACATGCACTATGTAGTGTGTTTAACAGCTCCGTGAACTTTCTGAATGTTGGAGAAAAAAACAAAAAGTGTAATACATATCAGATTTTATTTACACTTTACTCATTTCCAAACTTTAAAAAAAATGTCATTGAATATGACTTTTTTTTAAAAAAGATTTCTGACGATGATTGAAATACTGGATATTGTTCAACTGTTTGTATACTGCATAGTAGGGTATATATTTCGTTATAGTCAGCAAGCACTAGAATTATTATATGCAGATTTGAAAATTAAGTCTGACAGTTGAGTTTATGGTGCCCCGCCATTCATTCATTCAATCGTTAGTCTTAAAGATGAATATAGTGGAGATTAAGGAGAAGGAGGAGAGGAAGGAGGTGGTGGTGAGTGATGACAGAACATATGTGGACATAGTAAATTCCTGTTTTATGTTTCAGCCAAAATACAACTATATTTTATGACATTTGCTGCCACCCAACTCCACTCCAAGCCTTTTTTTCTCAGGGTCACTTGCTTTATCGAGCATCATTACTGTATAAGAGTGCATACAGTAGCCTGAGAGTACAAACAACAAACCAAGTTCCCACTAGGACACACTTAGTTGCAGAAAAATACTTAGTAAGTCATTTTGTTGCAGGCACTCGCCCATAGAGTAACTGGAAAGCTGAGGTATCCCTTTGAAAGATACATCAACATATTTGAATTCCTCTGCTCACTCAACTATTTTTTATTGTCTTTTTTATTTTTACAGGCTACGAACTGTGTTTTTATGAGAAATATGTATATGTTTATTTTTGTAATGATGCTGCCCTACTGATGCATTCTTTTACAAATCAGAGCTCAGGATCTCAGTCACATAAGGCTGAATAATCCCAGTTAGGTTTGTGATGTACAGTAACAGAGTCCAGCAGATCTCAACGGATCACTGAAAGGTATGTTTGAGACCAGCTCCAAACAAAGAGACGAGGGTTGTGTAATGCCATTTTATGTTTTTGAAACGTTTGTTCACACAAATAACTACTTACAACTATTTTATATATATCATTTGAAACTGAGGAAGCTTTGATGTCACATCAGGTTGGAGTGTCAGGTTACAAGTTGGAGTGGGTCATCTTTGCTCTTAAACGCTAAACTGCAGGTCCAAATAAACCCAGACTACGGCCGTCTTGCTGGTCTCATCGTTGTTCTCAGTCTGAAAATCCTCATTTAGAGCAACAGCCGCTTAAGAAATGAAATTCCTGTGATTGTAGCAGAAATATATGATGTGTGTATGTATATATCTCATACTATATGCTATGAACCAATCTGGGTAATGACCCCTTATTTTTCAGGGTAATTGGTTGATTGTTGGTTTTAAGGATTATAAACAACTACTAACATGGTTCAGGAACAGATGTCCTTATTTATTTAAGAACTAAAACTATTTGGTCAGGTTGGCTTTATTAGTTGAGAGAGTGACTAGGATCCAATATGAGCTGGATTTAGGTTTTATGTCATTTTAATTAAATACAATTCATACAAAGCATCGATCCAGCCCAAAAAGGACAAACAAAGACAGCAAAGATGGGTAGTCTTCTTATACTCCTGCCACGAACACTTTAGTGAATAAAGATGAACTCAACTTGTGCAATCTGTCAAACAAGAGTCCCCCCCCAGATCCAAAAAAAACAAACAACAGGCTATGACCGTTCGCTCCACAGTCTGACCACTGTCCCTCTCCATGTCTCCGCTTGTGGGTACATGATATTTGGAGTCATGTGGTCAATGCCTGCTGTCTGGAGATAAGCCTCACAACGCTGCTGAATAACCAGAACGACAGAACTGGTCCCCAATCTGCTGTACAGCGCGTTGTATTAGGTGCTGCAGTTAGTGAAGTTAGTGTTGGACACTGAACACCTTCTGGAGTCACACATAGACAAATGTCTCATGTTTCTGAAGATTAAACGAAAGAATAAATTAAAGATGTATGAATGTAGAGATTCCCTCTAGCTGCCAGATTCAGGCTGACTTCCCTCAACACTAAATAAAAAAGTGTAGTTTCACCTAAGCGGAGTTGAGGCTTAACAGAGATTGGTTTTTACTGAAAAACTGAAAGAGATTCAATTTTAAGATTTATTCAATAACTGGAGGACTTTCGGAGCATGTCTAGAAAACCTTTCTCAAATGTGGTAACAGCTCCAGCTACGAGGCGACCTGGACAACTGTCAACACAATCGCCACAAGGACTTCACCATAAACGCTTTCAGGAGAGATTTGCCCAAACGCCGTTACCTCCAGCTGATAACTTTCATACGTAACAACCTGACTGCAGGTTGGAACCGACATTTAACAAATGCCTCATCCGTTTTAGTAGTCGAAATCCTAGAAGAGCTCTTCAGTGTGAATGCATCACTGTTGGAAACCTTACAAAACAGTATTGGTTGCATTTTCTCCAGTTATGTACAGGGCCAATACACAACCCTAAGGATAGAAAACATTAACAAAGGTGAGCACAGAAAGGCAAAAGAAAAAAAAGATAAACAGGGCCACTAAGCGGTGGGAGATCTGTGTGGGAGAAATGTGCAGTAGTTGTACAAAAAAAAAAACCAAAAAAAAAAAACAGAGCTGAAATGTAAACATAGTAGGACATCAGGGGAGATCTCTTCCTTACAATATCCTCCACTTCTGCGTTCTCTCCTTGTGAGGGCTGTATAATCAAGGCTTGTGATGTAACATTGGGGAAATAAAAATCAGACTTTGGAAAAGGATTAAGCTGCATTTTAGGTTTACTATTTTTGATCATGCCCAGGGAAGCCTGGACAGAAAGTAAAATGTACTTTCCTCATTAAGTCAACAGACTTTAGAACGATCATTAGTCCATTACTAATACTAATATCTTTAATGCTGTGTACACAGATTGTCTTTGCCTGGAAATGTTCTGCTCATCATAAGATTTAGCGTGGACGGGTTGAATGTGGACGAGGGGCTAAGCTTTTGTTTTCCAGGGTCCCGGATACACCAACATCAATGAGGACAGGGATCACTGCTTGCTGAGCAGCATGGATGGAGTGAACGAGTTAATCTGATTGGGAAAGGATTTTGACCTGCGCTCACAGATGCACTTTGTACAAATAGTTGTTGAAGGATTATCTTCCGGCGGCTTCGCTCCAGCACACCTCGCTGAATGAGCTTACTCATCATATCCCTCTGGAGATAATACACCACCAAATCTAGTTTAATTTTCTACCTATCATTGTCGTTTGTTCTGTGCTCCCCCATGAACGTCGCTCTTTTCATCCTGTTTCCAATCCAATTATCCGTAACAAAGTTATTGCAGAGAATACTAATATATGATGCAAAAAAAAAAAAAAAAAAAAGGCTAATTTGATCTTTATGAAACACAAAGATGAACTTGATGGAGCCAAGCTCACCATTTTACCCCTTAGTTTATTTGTAAGAGATCAGATCGGGGTTCAGAGCTCCAGTATCTACAGGCGGGGACTCAAAGTCTTGTGTTTGTTGTGCAGTTCGTCTGTTATCTCATCAGCTCAAACACGCTGAACAGCGCTCATTTCTCATTTCACCATGAAAGCTGATAGAAATCAGCACACTGGTGGCATGCTGCTTCTTCTTCCCGCTCTGACCACACAGACAAATTCCTAAATGTACACTCATGAACCACAAGAAGCCGTGCTGCAGACACACACATGGCAGCCACACAGCAAAAGGCCGTTGCGTTTTGCAGAAAGCAGCATGACAGAAATGACTCACCGGCAAAAATGAAGCGGAAACAACTCATAAAAAAACACCATCAATTATTTCTGTTATTCACCTGAACAGTGTCGTGACAGTCCCACCTGATTCTATGTTTCAACTGTCTAATATATGTTTTTAGCAATTGGACAGATTGACTATTCACAATTCCAAAGAGGAAACAATTACGGGGAGAGAGGAGGAGGGGAAGGGGGGCTTACCTTTCCAATTCTTTATGATTAATAACATCTCTGTCTGGCAGAATTCAGTGCTGATTGGATTTACAGCAGTGTGTAATTGATGGGTGAATCTACTGCCAGACAGACATCATGACATTATGACAGGATTTCCTCTTGGGCTGTAAGCGTGAAGATTCCCAGTGTGCAAAGAAAAGCTGTACAAAATGAGAGCCAAAATGTCTGGTGGTAAAAGGAGTAGAGGATTTGTGGAGAATGTGGAGAGGTGAATCTCAGGTCCTCCTTCCTCTGAGCAGCTCGGAGATTGGGCTACAGATTGAAGACTGAGCTGAGTGAAAGAAGAGTGAAATGAGTACGTTTACCAGAGGACAATGGCTCCATAGACTGTGAACAAAGAGTCTTTCACATACCTGAATGTGTGCATTGATGTGAGATGAGATCATAAATTGGTAAATAGAGAAAAACATAGGTGACGATTGAAGGACAAGGGGCTGGGATGTGGGGGGCAGGGGGGGGGGGGGTCTTACCGGGCAATGAAATGGAGAATGAAGAAAAACAAGGAGGCTGCGTTTGTCTTGAGGGCTTTGTTGACACCCTTCAAAACCAGCAGGCAAACTAACTTGTGAGGACAGGAAAGACCCCGAGGGTTAGACATGTGTTCCTGCTGAGAACACAGAGTTCTCGAGGAAAAGAAAAACAAAAAAAAGGTGGAATAAAAAGCATGGAGATGCACAGATAATATGCATGTTTGTTTCTTCCAGGGAGTTTTGCACATGGCAAGTCCCCCCAGGTTTAAGAAATTAACATTTAAATATTTGAAGACAAAAACTTAGTTGCTTAAGAAGTTGTTAGTCAGTTCAGCACTGAGTTTTGTCAAAGTCAAACTTTCACTCAAAATATACATTAATATTACAGTGGAAACCTTAAAAACTTCAAACTCCCAGTCATTTCCAACAATGGTCTGCACTCAGGATGTTGTACAACAGAACGAAAGGGGGAAAAACGGCTTCAACCATTACAAATCATATTTAGTTTTCAAATTTGTAACCATAATGCCTTCCAGATCCTCTCTTGTCAGCTACAAGGTTGGCATTCGTGGGAACAAAACCTTTTGTTAATGGTGCTGCTAGTTCCACAATCGCGAAAGACAATAGATGCACTGTTCAAAGTTTGATTCTGACGGAAGGCATTAAAATAGCAATATAAAAGTGAAACCAAGAGCAAGTGAAAGCAAGAGCCTTACAAAAGAACTGTAAAACTGCCAATAATTTTTTAATCAAGCTTTCCTGGACATTCCCCACAAAATGTGAAGGCCTGTCAAGATCCATTTTAAGGAGAATTGCCATTTCTTTTAAGTTTTGTTGAGGTTTTTTTTTTTTTGAGACAGGTTCTGGTACCCTGTGATGTTGCTCTGTCTCAGATCTTAAGCACACATTTCAGGTCTGTCTTGGACTCTTTGTGTATTTTTTTATTGATAGTTCTTCAATCTCACTCTTTTTCTGCATCCACATAGTCTTACATCATTCTGGCTGTATAACACTGACAGTTGAAGACAGACAAGAAAAACCTTTGTTTCAGCCAACAGCACAACTTTTTAACACAGAGAGTGCAACCTTGGATAGTGTTGCAGCCCTGAGATGCATATCAGTGTTTTACTGACCTGTTGTAAGGGGGCGCGACTGGTACAACAGGTCAATCCAGTACAACCCGACCTTCAACACAACAGAAGGACAACATGAGGCCTGATTTAGGGCTGAGAAGGCGGAGAGGGAAGGGAGGTAACCGGGAAGAGACCACAAGAGGCCAATGTGAAGAGAAAAATAAACAACTCAGGGCTTCCTAGTGGGCAGTACAGAAGACCTGGGGCCACTGGGGAAGACCGAGGTAGAGACACAAGCAGGAATGCCCGGAGCAAGGGAGCCGACTGCCAGCTAGATCCTTTATTTATATGAAAATACATCACTTTACATACTGATCCCAACTGTTGAAGGAGGATTAAAATACAACCACAATCATACGAGACTGGGATAGAAGGATCAAAAGTAAATATAACATATATGTTTTTAATTTATTTCATTCAGTAGCATAGCGTCTGAGGTTCAGAGAAGAAATAAAGCAAATAATGATTCTATTTTGTTTTCAACAGGTGATTTTAAAAATGATCTTGTGCAAAAGCATTATCCGTCAAAGGCTGAGCTGCTGAAAACGAGAAATGGACAGAGAACCTTTACTCTGTCAACTATGTAGGAAAAAAATAATAAATGTTGTAAAACATAATTCCTCAAAGAAACACTGGGAGCAATTTGTACATTTCTCCTTCTATACTGTATAAGATCATTAATCATTCAAGGAATATGCTGCAATTTTGCAAACTGGACACTGATCTGCAGTCCCTCAGACAGCACCGAATAAAAACCTGTTATTTATCAAGAATATCAGCTAAACGCTGTAATTCATAAGTAATATTACCTTGTGGACAATGGATAACACTGACACACCTTTGTCACGCCAACACTACAAAGCAACATGCAAAGATATAACTATAGACATTTGTGTGAAAAAACAAAGAAACCTTATGTTCACTTTGTGCAGAGGCAGCTTTCACATCTCTGGGCTTTGAGTTATGTGGGATGAATATAGTCATACAAGTTAAAAACACAAAATGCTATAACAACAAGTCCATACTATTTCTTAACACATGTTTAAGGAGTAACAGGGCAAAACAACAACAGGAACGCTTCGGAGTATCCTTATTAGCAGAACATGGTTTAAAAGGTTTAAAAGTTACTGTCCCATCTATTTTTGGGATGTTTTGATGTTTTGTAGGCCTGCATGTCTTGTAGGTCTTTATATTGAATTAAAAAATATCCCGGCTTCATAGTATCTGCAAAAAAATAAGGCAGGTGCAAGAATCACGGTCATTAAAGGAACTGGATTGCATGTTACTGCTGAGTTTGCTGGAGAGTTATGAGTTTTAAAAAGTCAGGACCTGAAGAACATCATTCCTCTGGCTGCGGCATGAAAAATAGCCCCCGTGCTTGTGCTGTGGTCAAGTTTGAATACAACCAGATCAGGAGCTGAAACAGCAACTCAGCAGGGGACAACATGTGGGTTTGGAGGCCGTCTTGGTCTTTAACGAGGCGGTGACACTGATTGGCTCAGCACAGGGCAACCAACACCCACTGGTCCAACCTCACTGTGGCCTGAGCAGCACCGAATCATTAGGGACTTTCCAACATGGGAAGTAGTTAAAGCTGCTTGTTACTCATTATTAGTTCAAGATCGCAAAATTACTCTCCTGCCAGAGTGTTTAATATAAAAAAAACCAATGTAAGTATAAACAGACTTCACTACCAAGCTGATACACAGCAACTTTAGAAATCACAGCAATCTGATTAAAATCCCCCTCACTGTAGTCTCTGACCAATTTAAATGTTCAATTCAACTGACATTTATGTAAATTTTGCAGCTATTTTAGTGAGAGCAGAAACCCCTTTAACCAGTACTCCACGCCGTTTTCCACCTGAAGAAAAGTCCGTTTTCCACCAGGTTTAAGTTACCTGTGAAGCCGCACATGTGCAATCACCTGACCCATCAACAGATGGCAGTGTTCTGTCTGTGATGGCAAGGGGAGGAGAGGCAGGAGGAGCACAGCAGACATCCGCACAGAAGGAGGCTCGTGTAATGATGGCTCTAACCTTGAGACGTGATTATTCGTCTGCAAATGAGCTGCCATCTATGGTGGGAGACTGAAACTGGGCGGAGAAGTTCTTCTTCCCCACAGAACTGAAGATTAACATCATTTTACATTTACATTACAGCAGTTTAGCAGCTGCTTTTATCCTTTGTGGCAAGCGTGGCAATGAAAAAGTGACATTAAGGTGTTGTGAACACTTGGCAGATGAGTGGATTTGAAAAGATTTTTATACATTTATTTGTTTTTCACTTTCATAACATATGAAAAAAGAAAACCACTGTTTCTGTTATTCGTTACTGGAGAAAGGAGGGCAACCAATGAGGACAGTGGAAAAAGAGGTCTAAAGACAAAAAAAGAGGAGGATGCAGAGGTAGTAAGAAAAAAGTCAAGGTGTAACAAGAAAGGGGGAGCAAAAGACAAAGACAGAAAGCGGGCACAAGGCGATGCTGCAGATTTGGAAAGCGAGGGAAAGGTCAGCTGCCTCTACAGCACTTCTTGAGAAACGGAGGGCAGGAGTGGCCTGGATAAATCCTCCTCTGCCTGCGTTTACTGACATGTCGAGCATTTCTTCTCTGAGTGTCTAAGTGGGCTTCTGTGGGGTGGAAACACAGACCTTTAACTACAGATGTCTGGGAAACCGTGGATGTACAGTTTTGTTAACAAGTTATAATAATGCAACTGACTATTACGTTCCAGTGTTTTATGTTCTCTTAAATGGTGAGTGACAGGATAAGCTTTGGCATTTTAGGGCTGCGGCATACATGCTATAAATGGAATTTTTAAAAAGCAGCATTTGGAAGGCTGCAAATAAAAAGGTTGGCAACAATTTAGATTAACAATCAAAGAAGAGTTTGACATCTGTGGCCAATCAATACCCATCTGATGTCTGCGCAGTATCACACTAGAACCGTTGAATGAGTAACGAAATCTATCTTACTGGCTCCTTAAATGATTCCACAGTGAAAATCTATTTGTCATTTGGGCACAATCCAGCTAAGAAGTGGACGCGTCCACCAGGAATCCTGTTGAGAGACAGGCGGCCGGTGAAACATAAGGTTCCCACGACACAGAGGTAACACTGAAAATGTTTTCCTTTCCTTTAGTAGATACAAACAAAACATATAATCATTAATTTAGCTTTAAACATGTGGTAAGCAGATTTTGTTTCTATTAGACAGATCTAAACTGTTTCCACTTCTCCACTGGAAGGAAGGAATATTTTTACTGCATACTGTAGATACTAAGTAGTGGAGTCAGAAGTATGGTTGATGATTAGTGATATGATTCACATTTGACGTATTTCTTCTTGATTTCTGAGAATCTGGTGTATAGACTGTTTTACTTTACCTTCTTCTGCCCCAGCCAACTTCAACTTCCACAGCCAGGAAAGCCCACGCGTTACATCCACAATACTGACTCGTGATATGTTTGTAATTCCACCGGCGAGCACAGCTCAATCTTGTTTGCTTGGTAACACAAACCTGATAAATACTAGTACCAGTACTAGTACCAGTACTAGTACCGGTACATGGATCTCCTCGTATGTCAGCCAGTCCAAGTCAGACCCATAAACTCACCTTGGAACAAATAAGGAGATGCTATTTGTACTCATTTTCCAGTCTCTTTAGGATGTAAAGGTAAAACATAGGAACCTGATTCCCCTAAACATAAATACATATGAATCATAATTAATGTCACTACAAACATCTGAATGTGACAGTTTCCTCAAAAAGATAGTCTGAGTTTGTTGGAGGAAGGCTTTTCTAAATACAGACTTTATCTTTGACTTAGTTCTGAACATTGTGTGGTTTTCTTGTGTGTATGTTAAACATGGTCAAAAAGTGGCTAATCTTTATTATTATTTGTTTTCTTATTTTTAGAATAAAAAAGTTAATATTGGTGGCCATTTAAACTTTGATTTAAAAAAAGACAAGGGGGTGCCTACAACCTTTGCAGGGTAGTATATTTTCTGTTACACAAACTCAAACCTTTTCTAAGTTTTGGAGATTTATGCAAGTTTACATTCCCCAAAAATGGCAGCTATTAATGTGGAGGGAATGACAGCAACTATTACAAAAACAGCTCTTATTATGAGCTAAGGAAATGCCTAATTTCCACATAATGGTGAGGGGGAGCTGAAATTCTTCTAGCAAAGCAAAACCGAGACGGTCCTCATAATCACTGCGAGGTATGTTAACCAGAACCTTCATGCAGAGATGATTCTCTTTTTAAATTAAAAAAAAAAGCTCCCACTGAACGGGTCTAAATGAGAGTACAAAGATCCACAGAGACTCGCCATTAAGAGTCTGCGCCCCCTCAGATCCACACCACTCCCAAGACAAAAATCCTCCTCAAAAGGCTGTAAGTGCCCCAACTTACTCCTGGTTCCTGCTGTCTGAAATGGGCTTAGTGCCGTAGCACTGCTGCACTCACAACTAGTCATGAGTGTGCACATGTGTGCACGTGGTCCCACAAAAAGATGAGATAGAGACAAGACAAGATGCGATGAGACTGTAATCCTCGGGCTTACATGCTCATACAGCATAACCTCTAGTGGATGCTTCACGCACGTTCACCGACTCATTGGTGACATAAATATAACACGTATAGAGGAGCACTGCTGATGAAAGGTAAAAGTCAAGCTTTGTTTGATATTAACCCCTGCTGTGGATGTGAGCTGGTGTAATGTAGTTGTCCAAATGTGATTCATCATAATACTCGTCACAGACATGACTCATGTACCGAAAGAAACATTTAACTGCTCTGCAGCAGCAAGGACACATCCGGCTGACCACCTGATGCCAAGGTGACACACCACATTATGACTACTACGTACAAAAAGCACAGCACACACACCTTCCCTCCTCTCCTGCAGAGACTTATTCGTGCTCATGCTGGGTCAGAGGTCAGAGATCACACAGCAGAAGAGCAAATGCCTTTTAGACCACCTCAGACTGAATGCTACATCTTTGTAAGCTTAATTTGCCCTGCAGGTCTCAAAGTGCAGGGGGGAAAAAAAAAAAATAGATAGATAGATAGAGCTAGAAAAAGACTTTTCCATTTTGCCCTGATGAGATCCTGTGGCTGCACCGCTGCTGCTCCTCCTCTGGCTGCTGTGGTTAGATGCTATTAAGGATCCATAAGAGAGACGGATGGCCGCTGACAGGCTGAAGAAAGACCTGACCATATTTATCTGGGTTTCTCTGACTTCTTAGTAATTTAGGAAGGTGGTGGCGGAGGAGTTGGTGGTGGTGGTTGCATACAGTAGGCAGAATTTATGCCGGATCTCTGGTTCATGACCTTCGTTCCTGCTCAGAAACCGGGTCCTTGTGTTGCTTCTAATTTGGCAGGCCAAGTTTTCCCCCCACTATTCTTTGGCCGTGCCCGAAGATTTTCTTTCTGTTGTTATTTCAGTACTATTATTACAACAGTGTATCGACAAAGCATATACTTAACTTGTCACAATTATGAGGCTTTCACAGCTAATATCAGCAAAAAAACAAAAAGTCTAAACATTTTTAAAAGGGCACTTTGATTAAGATTGCAGAAAGCTGCATGGTATGAGAGAAAAGAAATTTGGGTTGTATAATTTATAGCAGCTCTGTGCCATTTGGAAAAAAAACTCAAAAGAGCATACCAATTAAGTTATTTTCTCTGGTTTTTGGAGGGCTGGTGATTATTTGGGATAGGGGAGGTGAAGGGAGGCCTGTTGTGGTCTGGCCTGAAGGCCTACATTAGTCCTGAGGCCTGGAGAACCTCTCCTTTGGTCCTTGTGACCGCTGATGTCTCAGGTTACCTTGCATAGCGCTGCCTTGCTTCCTGCACCGCTTATTCTAGGACTTGTTTTACCGTCTGCTTGTTTATGTTTCTGGGTGTGTGTATGTTCAAGTAAGCTCGTGCATCTTCTAATGAGTATGTGCAAAGTGCTGAGGCAGACGCACATTCTTCTGTCCGACCACAGCCTTGCAACAAGTGTCAATCAATTATTCTTTGTGATGCCGTTATATTGGCTGTTTAGGCAGTCTCTGACACACACCGACACTTAATTGTTGAATTTTATGGACAGAATATTCTCTGGTCTCTGAGATGGTTTTGAATTCAAAATTGGATTGTAAACTGAACCATTGCAAGATGACAAGTTCAGTTACCAAGGTGATCTAGCCAGATAAAAAGAATCACCTTGGTTTCCCTGAAAGCCCCGGCTTTAGGACTTGACAGACCTTACTAACCCTCTTACTGTGTCTGATTGTGTGGTTCACCCCCCAGGACGGACCAGCTGTGGTAAAATGTAATCAAAGGGCAACGCTTAGGAGTGACTACAACAAGCTTATGATACCTTGATGGAATAAAACACGAGGATAATTCATGTCTAAATCATGTTCATATTACGATCCTTGATAAAAATAAACCAACTGGAATATATCTGGGAAAAGTGCAGTTGGAACATCAGAATTGTATCTAAGAACCAACCTGCTTTCATCAGTTTGCATTTAAAAAAAAGAAAAGAAAAAGGCCTCCGGTGTAAGCGACAGACTGCTGGTCCGCGTGATGCTTGGCAGCACTCTTTGGTGGCTGGCACAGGCAGTCTGGTACCTGTCCAGGGACCAACTTGAGAGAGCGGTAACCCGCAGTGTGATACAGATGGGATCCCAATGAGATGGCACAAGCTTTTTCTTCATTGATTCATGTTCACCTAGTGATATGTTCACAAGAGAGTGGAGATTAAACTATAATTACTGCAAAAATAATGGATAGAAAGCTGCCACCTTTTATTCATTCATCCATTTTTAATGGTAGTACCAACTCTGATTCTGCCTCAAGCTGCACGCACAGCACAGGCAGTATGATTCAGGACAGATGAATTTTGAGATACTCATGAGCTTCAGCTTCAAGTTTTCTATTGCTGTGGGGAGAACAGATTCCAGATTTGTGTTATGACATCTACAGAATGGGAGATGTTTATTCCCCTGTTATTTTGGGACACAGATGTTTGTCACAAAATAAGCCTGAGTTCATATGGCACAAAGCCACAGGGAGACAAAAGAAGATGAAGCCAGTCAGCCAAATATATATATTCATATTACAATTACAGAGGCCAGTTCTGTAAATCAGGGACTTGACTTAAATGCAACATGAAAAACACTGGGGCTACTGATTTTGCAGCATCAGCTGCTTTTAGGTAAACTATAAGCCAATTATAAGATGTAGTTCAGTACATCTTACGAGGTGCTAAACAGCAAAGCAGCAAAAGAGTTTCCTGGACAGCAGTTTCTTATGATTGAGCGGAGGGATTACAGGAAGACTGCTTAAAAATAGCACGCATACTTTCCATCTTGGTTAATAAATTAGCATTAAAAAATACATCAGTATGGTCAGAATAATGCAGTACTGACAAACCTCTGTAAGTAAGCAATGTCTGAACCTCCACATGCTTTCCCCACATTCAGAATAAATTAGAATTCAATTTACTAAGTACCTTCTGTATAAAATGCATTTAAATGTAATTTTGTTGAGGTACTGGGTGAATAATAAATCACACAGAAACTTTAAATTCAGCAGGAGCATCAGGCTATTTTTGTACTGACCTACCACAGATTTATCCACATTCCAGAGCAAACTCAGAGGTGAAAACAGAATAAAAATGCTTAGCTGTAAGAAAATCTACAGTATTAACCGCACTTAAAACACTCTGTGATGCCAGATTTATAAAATAAAATAAAAAATAAATAAAAATAAATATATATATATATATATATATATATATATATATATATATATATATATATATATATATATAAATATATATTCACACACATACATAATAAACCCTATGCAGCCTTATTTATTGCTGTCTCTCTAGACACCTGCATACCTGCAGCTGCAGCTTGTACAGCCCCTAACTGGACTGAAGAGATCAATTGCAGCACAATTAAATGAAATATGGCTCTGTCAGACGGTGAGTGGCCCTACAAATGGACACTCCACTAAACTGTGTGTGTGTGTTAGATAAGTGATGGAATGTGATCCTTAGCTGTGTATTATATCGTGTTGAATCCTTCTGTATGTTTCAGGTTGAAAGTGTTTTCACTTTAAGAGTTTTGTATTTGTGAGTACATGTGTTATTCTATCATTTTAACTTCATTGCAGTCCGTGGAGTATATGTGTGTGTGTGCATGCACTGTAGTATGTAGCCACTTACATCATCAGTGAGACGATGCCCGCATTAACATTTCGTTCAGGTGGGCCTGCTGCACACAACTACAACTGCAGGCCTTAGCCGCCGGCCTCAGCTTCTATTGGGTATAAATCGTAAAAAGACTCATCTCTTTGGAGAAGCAAACCCACAAACACAAATAATCGTCGTATCATCGTAACCAACACAGCCACTCAGGACATTTCCTGTCAACACAGCATCTGCTCACTAACAGGGAATGAAGATCAGGGACTTGATTCTCTGAGGCCGGCTCAACTAACACTGACATCGCTGATTGAAGTGGAACACAGTCTCAAATGTGGCTTTATATTAATAATTCAATAATTGGCACAGTAAAACCTGTCTGAATTGCATCGCAGATAGTTGAATTTTGTTGAAGTCGAAGTTTGTTTTTTATTTCCATTTTATTAAGGTGACTTTGTTTGACTGTTGTCAGCAGTGTTATCATTATTGTGAAGGAATGATCAGTAATATTGTGTTACAAATATACGTAATATGTTGTAGCCGCTGAAAGATAGCTGCATGAATGAACACATAATGTGGAACTGCACCGTGCAGGAGACATGTCAATGTGCTAATGGAAATAGTTTAACGTACGACATCATCCACTTTCTCTTGCGTTCATTAAAAATTGTGCCTGCTTTTCTCCCTTTCTGCCTAACGTTTCCAAATTGGTAGCAAAGCTTATCTGTCTGGCAAGGCTGTTTCCCGAACTGCGAACCAGGGTAAACACGGATTTCAGATATCAGCCACTTTTAAGAGCTGATGCAAGCAACTCATATATAAGCAGTTCATAGGATTTGGCCATCAAGACCTGCAGTGTGAATGCATCCCATACATCCTTGATGTATTTTGTAAACTAACACCAACACTTTGTGGCAGCTCAGATGTGGGTTGAGTTGGCAGAAACAAACATTGACAGTCCAGGTGTGTAAGAGAGCGAATCCCACAAAAGCCCATGCTGGAGAAGGGGGGCGTGCACAGACGCGCCCAGCTGTAGGTGCCATGCCCAGGCACGACTGACCCTCTCTCCATCCCCTGCTATTCCACACTCAATACCCCGGACTCAAACGTGTTTGAGCGTGATTACTGCTTGTTCCAATCTCATCACGTCAGTCCTTG
This sequence comes from Xenentodon cancila, assembly GCA_014839995.1. Taxonomy (NCBI): domain Eukaryota; kingdom Metazoa; phylum Chordata; class Actinopteri; order Beloniformes; family Belonidae; genus Xenentodon; species Xenentodon cancila. The sequence goes on along the minus strand of CM026219.1, from coordinate 18,797,460 downwards.
AAGTGACCGTTCGTTTACTGAAAACAAAATATGATGACAGTTCTTGCGACTTTGTGGCACCGTTTGTTTTATTTTTTGGGCCAGATACAGCCTTCTCACATTTTTGAACATCTGGATTATGCTGCTGTGTTGTTAAATGATTGTAACAAGAAACCCACACATCATGTACAAATTGGGTAGCGGCCCTCCTCCACACATACTTGCTGTACCTCCTCCAACCTTTTCACAAACCAGGAATGGTGTTGTGTTTGAGCACAGAATGGTGCGTTCACATCAGCCCAACCCTGAGTACACGCTGAGACTAAGACCTGGATTAGAATGTGTAAAAATGCCGTAGCACAGAACCTATCGCTCAGTGGGCTTAAGAGAGAAAAAAAAGAGATAGAAAAAGAGAAAATTCCTCTTTGAAAGCAATGTTACGGCCGGGGGCCGCGGTCATGCCTATTTGCTCCTCAGGTATGAAAACAACCTTCTGGACGCTCTCAGGAGTGGATGGTCAGTGAATGGTGTCTGTGCAAAGCAGAGGTTTCGGCACTGGTTTGGGATTTTCTCCTCTGTTGCTGCCGCCGGCCAGGTGATTGGATGTGGTCCCGTGCCTTCCCCACCTGTGCCAACGACTCCAATCAGGCACTGCTTAAAAAAACGGTTTGGACCCCGTCACTCTGGAGTAGCTGTCTGTTACGCCACAGCTCGCCCCTTTTGCCTTGAACTTTTTTTGCCAGCTCAGCTGAGTTTTGTGATTTGTGTTAGTTTGTTCTTTTGGGGTGGACCTCCCAGTTTTGATTGCTTCGGTTGTGTTTCTTTGTAAATAAAACATCTCATCTGAAACTCTAACATCTGGGCATCTTCTTTTTTTTATGTTGCGACCTGTAGTCCTAGCCGAGCCCAGGTTGCAACAAGAAAGGATTTGTATGTCTGTTATCAAAATGAGTGTTTTCTGAAGATCTGACAAAAAAGGAAAGAGAGATAAAAAGAATACAGCTGGGATCTGAACAACTGGGAAACATACCCATTGACAGAAGTAATGGAGGAGGCTTTCAAAAACTCAGATTAGAGAACAAAGAGGCAGAGAGGACCGGTTCTAGGTATCAGCATGCATCGGGAAAGGTGGAAAAGCAAATCAAAGACTAGGAAAGGGAGGGAAAGAGATCAAAAATCTTGACGAGACACTGCTGAACAGTTGAAAGAAACCTAAAAATGTGTACATCTGTATCGTTGTGTAAGAGCAAAATTCACAGAAGGCACAGAGAAGTGGGTGCAGTGTAGAGGGCCTCAGCGATCCGTCTGCATTCACTGCAAATGCCAACAGACTCGGAACATGTACTCCATATTACAAATACCATGCATATATACTTTATTTTTTGTAAATGTAAATTGTTTTATGATAGATGCTACAGCATCTATTGCCATTTTCACGACCAAGGAAATAATAATAATACGTCTGTCTGTCATATTGCACTGCTGCTGTGACTGCTAGGGTTCTGCATTTCATTATGGGATATAATATGTGATGCAGACTGGCCAGCTGCTCAGTGGAAATTTTTCCAGGAGTAGAAAACACCACCGAGGTAATTTTCACAATCATTCACATTGTGCAATTGCTTGCATACTGCATACTGTATGTTACACTTTGTTAGTAGCAGTACATGCCAGTACTATAGTATGCAAGTGGTCCTAAACATCCTAACTGCTGCAAGGTGAGGACGGAGTCAAATTGTAGTAAATGTAGAAGTGTTTCACCATGGCTGTCACTATCTAACAACTATCATTGTTTCGTTTTGCAGTCCTCAGTTTTTACAGTTGTTAAGGTCATAATAAACATTATTTGTTGTTATTGAATCTTTAAGTGTATTGTTAGAGTTCTGAAATACAGAGTTTCCCCACTCTGCTTCAACAATTACTACACTCCTGACCACTTAATAATGCTGTTTATGGTATCATTGCATTCTTTATATAATATACATTTTATATAATATAGACATTGCTTTCACATGTTGTCATCTTTGATGCTCCTTTTGTTATCTTTGGGTGCTCATGGCCTATTCTTTTTCAGACACACATCAACTGTTACTCATGACACAGGCACACACCTGAAACCTTCATTTTGTCAACAGGTGATGCATGCATTGCATTTTCTGAAAATGAAAGCTTAAGAAAGCCATCATAAACTCTTTCTGGTAGGAGGAGCCTGTCTTACGGTTCATTATTCAATACACTGTACTGAATCATGTTGAAATGTTCAATAATCCGTCATCCACCTATGACTCCGCTGTAACTGCCGTAAAGACAGAATAGTGTTGGCTGTCAGCTGGTATGTCACCAGCATTAATATGAGACCATAAAAGTTCATATATATCTTGTCTCGTTTTATGTTTCTGAAAATGATGAGGAAGCACTGCCACTATCAGATTTATTTTTGTCATTTTATTCTACTGGTAATGTTGGAATTTAGTCTCCTGGGACTTTTGTTTTACATATTTAATATAGTGACTGAAAATTTCAAATTCACTCACAATGGCTTTGGTGTGAAATAATATCTGAGTCGGGATTCAATGTCTCATGTAACTTAACTGTCATTAGAAGCCTGGTTTATAGTGTAGAAAGTGCAAAGAAAAATGTCATAAACTACCTACAAAAACGTGAAATATGTGCAATTCCAAACTAAAACCTAAACTTACTGATTAACTACTACGGTGCTAATCCTGTAATTCATTTGGTATTAAATTCTCCAACCTTGATCTGCTCTGTTACTAATGAACTGTGGACTAATAACTTCCAAATCCTTGTCTAAAGAAATCTGCTTTATTGCTTTTGGAGTCGTAAATTCAAACTGGCAAAATGTCTGGTTTTAGTTTCTCAAATTAGTGAGGTCTCTGGGTAAAAAAAGAAGGGTAATTCTTAATTTGACATGCTAGATAAAGGACTGTCCCAGGAAGTTTATGAGACATGACTTGTTTGGGAAGAAGTCTGGAGTGCTGAAGATAAGAACGGCAAACTGGCTCAGGGATTTGTGCTTATTGATCAATGGAAGGTTCAACAACAGGTCAACTTGTGGTACTGCCAAGAATCTGATAAAGGTAGGATATACCAGAGGCTCTCTGATCCACTTGAAACAATACTGACACAAACTGCAGAGTGGCAGGGTTTCATCACTGTGCTTTAAAGAAATAAGTCACTGGCTGTGATTCAGAGACTTCAACTTAAAATGTCTTTTTTCAAGAATCTTACAGAAGTGGTGGATGAAGGGGGTGGCTTCTGAGGCTAAAGCTTTCAAAGTCCATTGATTAAAAAAAAAAAAAAAAAAGCATTTGCCACAATAATGCATAAAATATTAATACAAAAACTGGAGTGTTACGGCATCATATGGCATGACAACTGAAAGTGACCTATTTTTACCAAGTACTGCAACAAACATCACTTGGTCATGCTTAGACATTGTTTGTGGTGTCCCCCAGGGTCAGTATTGAGACTTAAACTCTTTATTCTATACATAAATGACATATGCAAAGTCTCAAAAGTACTGCAATTTGTTCTGTTTGCTGATAATACAAATATTTTCTTTGCAAGGGAAAATTTACAGCAGCTAATAGAAGAAGTAATCTCAGAATTGAACAAATTAAAAACGTTGTTTAATATAAATAAACTAGCATTAAATTTGGACAAAACAAAGTTTATATTGTTTGAAAATTATAAGGGGAACAGTGATTTAAAAGTTGGGATAGATGGTGTACATATAGACAGAGTCAATGGAATAAAGATTCTGGGTGTGACGATTGACCAAAACATCACATTCAACATGTTCAAGCTAAAGTGACCAGAAGGATTTCAGTCCTCAGTAAAGCTAAATGTGCCGTGAGCCTGTGCTGGGGCTGGTTGGGGGCACCACCAGGGGTGCTTCCATTGTGAAGGAGGTGGGTGGTACTTGGGCAGGCTCGTGGGTGTTGCTGTCAAGGGTCTGGGCGCTTGTGCTGGTGTGGTGTCTGGTTCAGGCCAACCGGGTCATTGTGGGGTGCTGGGTGAGGGCTGGTGGGGGGTCTGGGCTTGGGTGGTTTTGGTGTTGGAGTGCAACATGGTGGGAAGGAGGTCTGGGCATTCCTGCTTAGACTTTTAATCCTGCGACCCGGCTCCCGGATAAGCAGATGAAGATGGATGGATGGGTGGATGGATGGATGGATGGATGGATGGATGGATGGATGGATGGATGGATGGATGGATGGATGGATGGATGGATGGATGGATGGATGGATGGATGGATGGATGGATGGATGGATGGATGGATGGATGGATGGATGGATGGATGGATGGTAACTATAATTTCCGATCTAAATTTTCCATAGCTTTTTTAATGAGATCAAAGTTCTGGGGAATCGGCGCTATCACCCACGTCTCTTTAAAGGGTTTTGTTTTCCAGTGTTGTCATGAATATTTATGAGTTTACCCATCCATTGATAGGCTACATTGGACATTCATAGTGTTCCAAAAGCCAGTGACTTATCAATGAGTGATGGAAAGTTGATAAGATAGCTAATTTAGGATATTAGAAAGTATTTCTAGACACCGCCTTTTTAGCGACTGCTTCAGCATCAATCAGTAAAAAGTTATTTCAGGTTGGTGATTTCACATTGATTTCAGATGACTGAGTTTGGACAAAAGCAGCCACAAGTAGCTCTTTGCTGTGCAGATTGTGGACGTATTTGGACCTAAAACAGGAATCTTATAGTAATTTTGGACATACTATAGAAGCAGAATACTATAATATTGTACTATGGAGAGGAGCGATAATGCTATAGTAGTATTGTGGCTAAGGAACATTTTAGAAGAAAAATTACTATCAAAATATTAAAATCTTAAAGGGTGAAGTTTTTTATCTACCATTGTTTCTTTTAATATTTGCTCGGGAGTCATGTTCTATGTCTCTGGAAAGTGCCTAGAGACAATTAGTATGTAAAAGATGTTATATAAATCAAATTGAATTGAACTGAAAGTACAGTAGTTCGTTGTCATAGGAACAATGATGGATAAGAAATCCAACAGCACTGTTAGATAATAAACATATTACATTCCTGTGATATTACACCATAACAGCTCATAGAATAATATATTCAACACATTCTTATTTCATAGAATAATTAGATTTAACATTTTACATTGAATATTTCTGGAGGAAAAAATTCCATTGTTGTTTTCCTATTTGGATTTTTGTATCCCAGTTTAACAAAAAACACACAGATTTATTCTCTTGTTGACAGCACTATGCGCTTAATGCGTGCAGCATCAGGAGCTACATACTCAGAACTACTGCAGTTCTTCATTAATATTATGTCCTGAAATTACTCTGAACAGCCTCCAGCTAAATTAAAAGGCTGCAGCAAGATTCCTGATGAGGACTTGCAGGAGAACTGATATTTCTCCAACCTTAGATTCCTACATTGTATTCCTGTTAAACCTAGAATAGATTTTCATTTGTTCTCCTTACATTAAAGCCACAAAGAGTCTTCTTACCTTAAATAACTCATAGTTCCATATTATTCCAACAAAGTACTTCGCACTCCGCCAGCAGGTTTCCTTGACATTCCTACACTATCCAGAAGTGGAATGGGAGGGATATCCTTCAGTTATCACGCTCCTCTCTTCTGGAACCAGCTCCCACTTCATGTTCAGGATGCAGACACCCTCTCTACCTTTGACATATAGGCTTATATATAAAAGGATGCCACCTCATGCTTGTTTAGGAAGCCGCGATTGCACCAAAGTGAAGATTTGATGTAATCTGCTGGGCTCATAGGCAGTTACATGAACTTTGAATCTAGACTGAATGAATTGGATTTACTGAATTGCAAGTATGATTGAACTAAATTACATTATCTTAGACTGGATTGTATTACACTTGTCTTCTGTGTAAAGTGGATTATAATGACTTGTTAATCACTGCTTTGCAAATAAAAGTAAAAGTGAACTGAGAAATATGTTTTGAAAAAGTAAAACCTCATAGTATGTATATTTATTTGGTTGTGGATCCTACTTAGTTGATTATTGTATTTCGATGTTGCATTAGATAAATGCTGAAAGTGTTTAGTGTGTATCACAATAATCGACCCAATATATATATATATATATATATATATATATATATATATATATAAATATGGGGTAAAATGTGATATAGGAAAAAAAAAGAGTTTTACAGAATGACTGTAGAAATATGTCACTGATCAGGGAAGCGTATTAAAAAGTTTTTTGTTCAACTTTGTTCTTTACGTTAATGTAAAAGTCTGGAAACACTTTCATCATCTTTTGTCTCAGCTTAAGGATCATGCAAACAACTTTCTTACTGTCAACTATGCGGTACGATCAAATGTCTTCAACACATAAACTGGCATACAAACTCAACAAACTGTAACTTAAACGTCCTTGTCCTGTGTGTTCTCATTGTTGCTCTTGCTTGTGATAGATATGCTGTAGTAGCACCCAGAGATCCAGCGTGACATCCTTCCATGGGATTTTAGATTTGGTGCATTTAACCAGCACTTTGAAGACCTTTGCCCAAAGTTCCTTTCTTGGTATGATACCCAGATCACCAGCACCTGTTGGACCTAATGATGGACTGTAAACTGCCTCATCATCTAACATGGTGTATTTGTTTTTAACTCTGCACTGATATGCAGTGTCAGCAGATGCACTGCTTGTACCACTGTGAACAAGCCCATGCTGGCATGGCACTGTTCCCGTCCCACTCTAATGGTTTTAATGGTGTCTGCTGAAGTGTCACATTGACTCTTCGTTGGATCTGCAGCAGCCTTAAAAAAACAAGACATCGCTTTTTTGTGTTTCAGAAATAAATATGGGTGTCTGAAGTAACTATCAACTTAGAATCCTCACATGACACAACACTGAAAGTTGGTTTAGATCCGCATGGGGCATAAAAAAATACCATAGCAACATTGTTCATAAAGCACTTGACCAAAGTGCTGTGCAGCAAATAAATAAAAGGTATTTTATGAAAACATATAAAAGCAGAACCTTCATAAGACATAAAAATAAAATATGAATAAAATTTAAAAACCCATTAAAAGAAAAATAACAAAAACAGCTTAAAGTCGATGCCTTACAGAGTGCCAAAGGCCAAAATGTCAGAAAACATTTCAGAACTGCAGGGCACTTTGACTTCTGAATCCAGATAAGAGTAGAAATTTCAAAGCCTCCCCACCTTTATCTCCACCCGACTTCACATCTTGCTGCATTTGCTGCACTTGTGGAAAAGGCAGCACAAAACTGTAAAGCTGACTAAGAGTGGGGTCAATTGGCCAGGTCTGCCCCCCTGTTATAAACACAGGGGTTTTAATATCTTTTTTTTTTTTTGTACACCTACAAATATCACAAGCATTTGATTTAGATCTTGGAAATTCCAACACTTTTTCTAGTGAGCATAATATGTCTGTTTTTTAATCCGCTGGTTGTAATGTAGAACTGGGCTGTGAACCTTTGTATAGTATAGTTTTTATTTTTACAAAAGCGGAGAGGCTTTAAGCAAGATGGTGCATATCTTTGTTTTGCAGATATCTGTGAACGCAGCAGCATCGGATCCAGAAACCTAACAGGAAGTTTGGCTCTGTGCTGGAACTTTTCTGGAGCTTTCCGAGCTAATTTGGGAGAAGACGAAAGTTGCAGAAGCTGCTCAACAGTGTTCTATATAACAGACTTGTAAAACAGCGCTGCCCGCCTACCAATTGTCACATATATTTACTACAACAACATCCAGACACAGACTTCCATGCAATCACCAACTTTCTGTTAAAAAAGACAACATAAACAAGTATAAATAGGTATTTGATTACATACTCTTTTTAACGTTGGCGAACATTCAATGTACCTCAGGACTGAAAGCTCAGCTTAAGAATGTAATTTTCAACAAATGCCAAAGTAGGCCAATTGTAAGAGGTGAACATCATTGAAAGGTCTCCCAATTTTTCACATCAGTGACCTTCTGCCTCCAGCATGCTACTGTACAGAACATGACCCATGCACCTTTCATTCACGTTTAACGTGCACCACCAGCCAAATGTTCTTACAACTGAAGATGCTCTGCTTTACCTAAACAGATTCTCTGTGATTTTGTTGTTCAGTATAGCTACTGAAGAAGAAAAAAAAATCTCAGCAGAGTCTGCAGTATAAAGCAGGAAAGAAACACGTTCAGCAGCTGAAACAGACCTGTGGCTTTCTAAAACATTTCTACTCCATTCATCCATCCACATCATCCTCTTCCTCCTACCTGTTCACCATGAATTTCATTCCTATCACCTACATGACATTAATGTGACCTGTGATCCATCCTTTTGTTGGTTAATTTGGGCTGCTGAGGGTATTCCCATTTTGGGGAGGGGCTTGACAAGCATAGGGATGAAACAGATCCCTTCACAACACCTGGAGATTAAACACTAAAATGGAAATAGAAAAAGAAAGCAGAATAATAACCCTGACATGCCTGAAATAACATGATCTGTGCTACACTCCCGCCTTGATAAATGAAACTTCATCACAGGTTTTATCCTAACAGCCAAAATATCGTGCTCAGACACAGCCGCGCAGCTTGACAGAGGATCTTTGATACGTCAAGAGAATCACTGACACGTATACTGTAATACCGGGTGAATGATCAAAGCAACTGCAGGGCGAACAAAAAATGATAATCCTCTTGCAACATTTACAAAATAAATGACAAAGAGCACGTTGGTACACAAAACTGGGCTGGTAAAAGCTCACTTTGCACTTCTGTTGTATTTCAGTGTGATAAAGATCCGAGAGAAGTAATATTCAGATATTTGGAGCTTAATTTAATGCAGATTACAATTCATATCAGTCATTGACATTGAGTTAATACAATTACGAGGAAAACAAAAACATTCTCTAAAAATTATGCCATTACAGTTAACAGACATGATAAGTTACTACTTGTAATGAATGAGTAGGACTTTGTCTCAGTGGGACAACTGAAGCAGCAACTCAGACACTCAAATTATGGCAAAGAACGAAGGTATTGTATTTATCTGACACTTCAGGATCTCCCAGACCCTTTTTTGTCATGTGTTAAACTTGCGCATTATGATTTAACAGCTTTTAGCCTTTACACATTATGGAGTCTGGAGCAAGTAACGGTTTAGCGCAGATAGTCATTGTTAGTCATGTAAATTGTTTTAAATTGTGGATTAGAAACTGTGCACGCACTTCCTCCAAATACTACATTCTTCTTTGACTGTTTTCCCCAAAAAGTGTCAAACTGTAAGTTGCCGTCAAAGTCAGACTCTATTCTGGGAAACTGACGGTAGTGGGCCTTCACTTTCTATTTCTGAATCTGGTAACTCTGAGGGAGACGACTGTGAACCTGAACCTGTAAACACGCTGCCAAGTTCTGTCCAAAACAGGGCGCATGAGGGCTGGCATCAATAGGAAATGTTAAATAACAATTATTTTGTTATATAAATAATTAGTCTTTTTTCTGTTTGTTTTTAGCCCACTTATAGTTTAGTTATTTAATAACTGATAAGAAATACCAATGTAAGGAATGTTCAAACCTTTTGTCAACACAAACCTAAAAGAATATACAACTAAAACGTAACTGGAAAAACACAAAGCATCATTTTTAATTTGAATGTGTCTTTTTACATAACATATCAAACATTTACTGAGAATGACGCTAGTTTTTCCAGGGGACAATATTTGATCAGGAACCATTTAACTAATGGACCTGAAAAAATGTTGAGCCATGGAACAAACTGCACAACACAAACTATAAATGAATATTAATAGTAATAAAAAGGATTACATGAATAAACTTGCACACTAAAAAATGTTGTTATGTTGAAATAGCTGTTCTCTTCTCTGAAACCTGTCGATGGTATCCATAATCTTTAAAATTCCCACTCAAAGCCCCAGAATACCGCTATAACTCTGGATCCAGGGTCATTTAATACAAACACAATAACCACCCCATTGCAAGCAAGGCCGCATGGATGCAAGGACAACTCTAACACAGTGTTGTTTAACCTTTATCTCGGTTGTTTTATCTTACAAAAACAGCTGGAATTGCTAATTAGTGTTGTGGAGGAGTGCATTTTAAAACATGGCCATTAGCTTTCCAACTGCACAAATATGGCCCTATGAGGAAAACCGGACACCAGCAACCTGACCAGGATGAACTACTGTGGGCGTTAAATAAGGGGAAATGGGATAATACACGTATGTGTGTGTGTGCACATGTGCATATGTGTAATAACATGCAAGACTACAAAACCTATGAGTTTGTATATGAGGAAGAATTTACCATATTGGAATTTAAAATACCTCAAAATATTACATATCCTTCCTATTTACCAGCAATTCTCAGCATTATCTCTCACACTAAAATGTTCATTATAGAGAGCATTGCTGCTCCAGGAAAAAGATCATCTTCAATTGTTAAGTAACAACACTGAAAGTTGGGGAATGGTGATATGATGGGAAAGCAGACAAGTGAAAGAGTGCAGTGAGATCTAACGACTGGATGCCCCATCAGCAGCAAAACACAGCAGCAGACAGTGGGGTCCTTTTGAGTTACTGTGCAACATTTATATATTGTGTCATCAGTTAGTCTGCAGAGGTTGTAGCTCTTATGAGACAGTGATGTGAGGGACCATGAACCGCTGGCTGTTAATGTTCAGAAACACCCTAAAATTACACTGACAGGAATAAAATTATTGAAGAAAGGTAAGAAGTCTAAACATTTTAAAGACAAACCTGGTGATGATTTTCTGTCATTGGTTTCCTTACTGTACCACTAAAACTGAAATCTCAGTTCAACAATAAAAATTAATAAAAAATTATAAATGAAAATAATTTTCAAATTCTCCACTCAACAGGTTTTTCCCATTATTTGACTGCCCTTGTTGTTTCTTATCTCTATTTCTTTTAATGAGCATCGTTGACTTGCTCCATAGAGGCTTCATCAGCCACAAGGCTGCTTGTAACGGGCTCTTATCAGGCCAGTCAGCTCAGCAATGGATATTTTACTTAATTAAACTGCCCAGCTTGGCAGGTGTCCGTATAATGAGGGACCAGTGGCTTTCAGTTGTTTCCATCATGCTGGGGAACGGATGACTCATGAGGTTTGATTATTTGTATAATCGGTACCAATTTGTGAACAGGCATGGATAAGAACGCCCATGAGACTGGGAAAGACAATGTAGCCACAAAAATGCAGGTGCTGGAAAACTGAAAAGCCATGGAAAGGAGAGTGGGGGGGGGGGGGGGGGGGGGGGGGGTTGGCTGTGTACTAATTCAGACTACCAGCACACAACAGTTATTGGAGTGAGCAAGTGCCAAGCTTAATTTTGACTTGAGATGAAGACGAGCACAGTGAATAAATGTAGGAGCTGCAGGAACACGGAAACAACCCGACTGACAACCTATCAGACGTCCCGGCTTGTCAGTCTGAGAATGAGGCGCAGTGTCACTTCTACACCTTTGTAATCCTCAGAGATTTGCCCCCACTGTCAGAGTAAGTTCAACGATTGACATGACTGAGTTAATCCACATCACACATTACATATATGTGGAGGAGAAAGAAATAATGTCTTTCCACCATTGAAACAGATTAAGTTTTAGAGATTTAAATATGAAACTATGTTGTTATATTATCTCATAGTCACTTTTTATATTCTTCAAATAGTCCACAAGGATCCTCTCAAGCCTGTTGTCTGTCAGTGCGCCCGTGCACAATATAAATGCACAGTGAAATATAACCAACTAAGGAGAGATGTCCAGTTGTCTTTTTTTAGGTTTACTTTAGGTTTTTATTATTTCAATGTTAAGGTTTTTTATTGTTGGCATATCTAAAATTAGCAATCTGCCAAAGCTTAACTTGCAAAAAATAAAACTGATTTACTATCACATTGAATTAAATGTCTGTGTCCTTTTTGAATCAACTATTGAGAAGTAACGTTACAATACAAGAACTTCACTAATTTGCTAAAATCAATTAAATTAAATTTTATTTATATAGCGTCTATTACAACACAAGTTGCGTCTTTCCAGAGACCAGAACATGACCCCCGAGCAATTATTACGTAAACAGCGGCAGGTAAAAACTCCCCTAGTGGAAGAAAAACCTTAAACCAAACAGTGGCAGGAAAAACTCCCCTTTAAGAGGGGAGAAACCTGGATCAGGACCTGGATCATAAGGGGGGACCCGCCTGCTGAAGACCAGCCGGGTAGTGCAGGAAGTAAAGAAAGAATAAAGACACAGACACACCGTCAAAGGTACAAGACAGGATACAATAGTATAATTTTCTATCAGCAGTCGACCGATAAGACTTCTGTGTATATGGGTGATATATGGATAGTTGGTGAGACATCTACACAGACAGGCGGAGGTAACACTGGGATGGTCAGAGGTGGGACTGCAGGTCAGCATGTAGCTCCTGAGGTTCTGGTCTGCAGAACATGCACAGAAGAGAAAAAGAGGAGACAGACCAGCACAACAAACTACAAGAACAATGGAGCACAATTATACTTATGAGATAGTTCTTATTAATAACTGAGGATTGAGCTGAAGAAGGGAACAAGTAACAGAGGAGGTGAGGGGCAGCACTTAGTGGATCATGTTGGGGTCCCCCTGCAGCAGGTCTACAGCAGCAGATCCAAGATGAAGCTGTGTTGAAGACCAGCTGCTCTGGTCTGGTCCTGCAGCTGCAGCTCTGACTACTGGTCCTAACACATTAAAGTACTAACTATGCTTTACTAAAGATAAATGTTTTAAGTTTGGTTTGAAAGGTGGAGGTGGTGTCAGCCTCCTTAACCCAAACTGGAAGTTGGTTCCATAGCGATAGTTCCTGATAACAGAATTCCCGTCGTCTAAAACTACGTCTGGATCCTCTTGGAACTACGAGTAAACCTGAACTCTGAGAACGGAGAATTCTGTTAGGAACATATGGATCTATCAGGTCTTGCAAATATCGCGGCGCTAGGCCATTGTGGACTTTATATGCAAGTAACAAAATTTTGAATTGGATTCTAACTTTTACGGGGAGCCAATGGAGGGAAGCTAAAACTGGACAGACGTGGTCTCTCTTGTTGATTCCTGTCAACATTCACGCTGCTGCATTTTGGATCAGCTGGAGGATATTCAGAGAATTACTTGGACATCCAGCTAATAAAACATTACAGTAATCTAGTCTAGAAGATACGAACGTGTGAATTAGTTTTTCAGCATAAATCTGCGAGAGGATGCTCCTGATCTTTGCGATATTACGGAAGTGGAAAAAGGCAGTCTTACAAACCTGATTTATATGTTGTTTAAATGACAAATCCTTATTGAAATAACACCAAGGTTTCGCACAGTTTTACTGGAGGCCATCTAACACCATCTAATCCCTTCCTAAGCTGTTTGGGACCACAAACAACAACCTCTGTTTTATCGGAATTTAGGGACAAAAGATTAGTGGACATCCAGTCCTTGATGTCCTTAAGACACACCTGAAGTTTGTCTAATAGTTCTGTTTGATCTGGCCTCATAGACAAATACAGCTGCGTATTTGATAAATAAGAAGGTTAGCCCTGTCCATTTTGGGTGAGGAATCAAAGCCAAAAAGATAATATTTCTTCTTTGTGGAGAAGCACTCGCAGAGTCAAAGGTCAATGCAGAAGAATGCACAGAAGTTGTCAGAAATGTGGTACAACCTCAGTCAGTTTAGGATACAGAATACGGCACAAAAACAAAAACCAACGATCACCTGAACTGATAAAGACTGACACTTTGTATGTTAAGTCATCACCTTACATTATCTTTCTACATTGAGTTGTGTGGTAGCACTCTCTGGTCCTGCCAGTGGAGTGTTAACAGTTATTCAGAATACCAAACAAATTCAGCAAAGCAATTATTCCCCATGTGTTGACTGTGAATATAAATATAGGCAGATTTCTATTAGGTTGAAATTGTAGCAGAGTGGACCTTGACCTTAGTTCTTTCAGCTGTTATGTCTCCGTTTGCAGTGACAGACCTAGTAGGATCCACTGACTGAAAAAACTACCATTCCAGACCACTGGGTGGCAGTGGTGCACCATTTCCGCTGTTTGTCAACCACCAATGAATAAATAAGCAAAGGTGAAGAAGAAAAAAAAACCTGAAACAATGACATCATCCCTAAGGGAGCTGATATTGTTGCTATGTTACGGTTTGGGTAGACTGCAACAGTGGTGATGAATGAGAAGATACATGTTAAAGATGATACTAGGCTGGACCACATAATTTCCTGTCCACAGCACCCCATTATCTATAACCATTTTAGTCCTCTTAAAGGTCATGAGGCTCTGATTGAACCACATCCCAGATGTCATTGTGTGGAAGGCAGGGTTATGTTTTATCAGATTTTAGTAAATGTTTTCCTTGCTGGAATCAAAAAGAGAGTTAATTAGCATAGAACATGTCGTTTATTTACACTGACTATGACTGTCAGCTCAGAATAGCTTTTAAAAATATTCTACGTTTTCTTTACACTGGCAAACTATCACATTCAACTAAAGATCTTCAGTTCAGCAGAATGGTTCCTTGGCTATATCTTGCCTTCGTTTTTTTTTTCTTTCCTCCCACCTTCTTTCTGCCCTCCAGAATTGAGAGAAAGAGTAAAATTGATTACAAATGGAAGGGTATTAAGGCAAATTAGAAATGTAATTGTAGTTCTTATCTAGTAGACATTCTTGTAACTGAGTAAGTCTTAAAGGAATAATTAATTTTGGGGTACTACCATGACACAGAATCAATGGCTACACTGAGACGTGCTGAGGTAATGTAAAATTAATTATCCCTCTTTTTGGGGGGCAGTTTAATCACAAAGATGATAACACATATAAAGGACAAGCAGTCTTTCAAAATGTCACTGTGACAAATGGATTAAAGTTATTACTATGTGCGGGATGAATTTTAATTAATGACACACAGCAAGACAATACATAGATAATAACATGGCTAAAAGCCTTAAAATATATTATTTAAAATGTAATGTGTGGCTGCATAAATGTATTGCATATTGCCCTTAATGCACACTTTAGACCAAAATAAATCTTCATAAAACCCCAAATGCTATGCCTTTTTTATTGACTCGACATGCTGTATGTGTAGAGGTAGAGCAGCTGTTCATTTTTATGCAGTTGACTCTTTTGCTGCATAAAAGAACCAGTAGGTAAATGAAAATAGGCCTAGTTACGGATGCGTTAACAAAACACAGTTCCAGTAAAAGAAGACAACAGATGTCTCTCCAAAATCCCCAATATAAGCCATCCAGTTGCATTTTTAATCAGACAACATATCTGCTTACATTATGCCATCTTCAACAGCACATTGTGTCTTTATTAACTGCTTCTACATTGTTTGAAATTACCTCTGAATTGTCTCGAGTCTGTGTTACAACCAGTTAAAATCAGCACTAGCGTCTGTCAATGCGTTGCAGATAAGCAGATGGGCAGACTTATTTCCAGTTCAGTGGGGTTTTGGCTTCCAGATGTTTATTATAATACATCCCAAAAAATGCCTACGTCTTTATTCATTGACAATCTTTGGAGTATTTGCTACATCAGCCCAACAGCATGGTCACAAAGATATTGCCTACATTTCCTGTTTACAGCACGCCTCCAAGTGAGCTTGCAGACTGTATGTGTAGTCACACTTGAGGTACATTACTATTTCCACTTACAAAACACCACAAACTGGGTGAGTCAGTAACAAGAGCAGACAACAGACTACACACATTATGTTAAATCCCTGAAAACTAGTATGAGGAGGCTATGAAGACGTTGGTCACCAAGTACCTTAAAAGAATGAGGCAGATTCCAAAAAGTCAGCTGATGGGAAGAACCATGTCCATGCCATCAAACTGGCTGATTTAGGAATGTTTCAACAGGAAAAGATGGAAGAAACTGATATCAAGACAAGAAAACTCCTCGCAATGTGTGAAGGACTTCTCCTCAAGTCCAACACCATGAGACTCAACATGAAACAAAAGAAGGGAGAAAACAATAAAGATCCAGTGATACATTCAGAAAATGGTCCCGCATGATATACTACTAAGTAAATGCCTTAGGCAGCTGAAATCCAGAGAGGAAGATGAAAAAACTATGGACAAGCCTCATGGAAAGAGAAGTCAATGCAAGGCATGTATTACTGACAGATTGAAGAAGTAGCTGACATTGAGAAGTCCCACCAGTGGCTGGAAAACGCTGGTTTGAAGGACAGCGCAGAGGCATTAATCATAGCAGCACTAGAACAGGCCTTGAGCACAAGAGTGATAGAGGCCAGAGCTACCTGGAATGCCTTAACCAAGGAGTTTTAATAGTGTACACGAACAACTGGGTTGGAAGTCTCAAAGTCAAGATGGGAAATTCCATTTAAGTGAAGTAGGGAATGAAAGTTAAGAGCATGTGGGACTTCAGGGTGGGTCTCTCCACAACTAATAGAAAATCAAATTCAAGAAGAGGTCAAGCAGACCAGTCACATCAGAAATAACAGATAGGCAGAGGACTGTATCGTCCTACACAGATATTTTAGAAGGTTAACCTAAACAAAACCATGGACAACGTCTTTTGTCTAGCTGATATTATAGTATCAACCTCAGATACTTTTCATGAGCTTTACAGAACACACAGCTGCAAACCAGTCATCTGTGATAATAAATAAATTGCATTTGAAAGTAATATTGAATTCCCTGACTACAGGGTTTGATAGTATAGCTTCTTACTGGTCATTTGACTGACTGCACACAAACAGCAGTTAGGTTAAAAACAAATCCATCATATGCACAACATCGCCAGACAAGAAACAGTTCTGCTTTCAGAGCCAACAAACATTTCGAAGGGACTACAAGATAAATGTGTGTTTTTTTTCAATCATTCAAAAGTACCACTATGAAAACAATGGATGTAATATGCCCCTGAAGAAAAGGTTCACGTTTCCTCGCCCTTGGAAACTACTACTGCCATGTTCAGCAGATACAAAAGGTCAGTTGGAGCAGCCTGTTCATTGTAGAGCAAATAATGAGAGTGGGGTACATTTCAAACAATCACATAAACAAAACTATTTAGAGATCACTTTCAATTGTTAAGTAACCATAAAGGAAGACGTATATGCTTTAGTTGTAAAAAAGAATGAAAGAGCTTTGTGTGCATATATTGTATACTGCATATATTTCAACCTTTTGGCTTCAACTAAACACATATCTGAGTGAGAGACATTACAGCTGACTCATCACTTAATATTCATGCATGTTTACCTTGTAAGAACAAAATAGGACAAAACACATATTTAACAAATTGCTTTATCATTATTTTTTTTTTTAATTATGCCAGTATGTCCTCACAGAATTCATTTGTAATGTCATTTGTATGTCTGCTTACAGACATCCAGGCAAATAAAAACATATAATATATATATATATATATATATATATATATATATTTTTTTTTTTTTTTTTTTTTTTTAACATAAAAAAAGTATTTTAATTGGCCTAAATTATGTTTATGAATGTGTCCTTCATTTGCTCCAAATATTGTTTATGGTTGCAGCTGCATGAAAAACAACCACATACCACCGCATCCTCAGCTGAGGGCTTACAGGAAGGCGGTTTTAGTACTTCTCAATGTTCTCATCAATCAAACTTCATAGATTTGAGACTTCCTTAAAGAAAAGAAACCCTTAAATCTATGAAAATTTGAGAGTTTTATGCTTTCTGCTTTAATATAAATTATGAAAAAGACTTTAAAAAGTTATCTTAATCTATTATTTCTTTTATATATTAATATTTCTCTTTCTTCAGTGATTATGAAATATTTATTCATCTCAACATGTCAAAAATGCCATTGCTTTTTAGTCTTTTTTATGAACGTTTTATATGACAACAGGTGGTGAAAATGTACTCATCAAGTTATCAAAAAAACACAAGACAAAAGATAAGACCTTTATTTTGACATGCAATGATGCAATGACTAGTGGCTCCTTTGTAGTTGGAGTTTTAATGCAAATAGCGTTGCAGCTTGCAAAGGTGTTGTATTACTGGCCTGTTGGAAGCTTTCCTTTTGGAATTTGAGACAGTAAAGCTGGGGCATTGAGGCTAAAAACCTCTGTAGTTGTATTTGTTTTCACATTGGAACTCAGTCTGGAAATGTTAAGGGAATCGATGAAGAATCAGATCAATTAGTAGAACTGATCATAGCATCGGTATCATTAAAAATGTACCAATTCTCATTAGGCTTTTGACTAGACGTCAAATTCCAGAACCACGTTTTTCTAGTAACGGTCTGAGTTTGTGACGGAAGTTTTTCTCGTGAAGAGAATCAAAATCAATATTTACCTCATATTTCTAGTACAAAATGGGTGCTCAAAAGATTTTTTTTTTTAATGTAAAGCAAAGTTGACCTTTTTATCTACAATCACAGATTTTTTTAAAGTAATGTTGTTATCAAAAAAGGCCAAAAGATAAACAAACCTCAACTATGACTGTGCTACACTCTTAGACATGTAAATACACACATGCTCATAACTGGAATTAATGCAAAGAAAATATTGGAAGTAAAAAAAAAAATTAACTCAGTATAAATGCTTATGATCTTGAACTCATTAAGTGGTCATAAAAGTCAAAGCACTCACATTATTGATATGGAAATCAGGTGGACCATTCAGTGAATCTGAACATGAATGACTAGTTTTAATAGTGTGAACATGCCCTATTCCAGAGCACCGCAGCAGCTCCTTCAAATGTAATCAGTTTCCAAATATATGCATCGATTAGAAGTATGAAGAAATACAAAAGAAATGTGAGGTTGAATAGTGACGGTAAGAACAAGCACAATGGAGGATAATTTCCTGAAGAAAGTGAGATCGAGATTACAAGTGACTGAATGAGCTGAAATATTGTAAATACTATGTGAGTATACGTGTGTGTGGGTGGGTGGATGTGTGTGGGTGGGTGTCTGAGGTGTACAGCCCTGGATTATATACAAGCAGGATCAGCACATCTCTGCAGTCAGGAGTTCGGTGTGCAATTGAAATGGTCTGGCACTGCAATTTTCAGCACCAGTGGCCGTCTCCTCTGGAGTGTGAAAGTTCCCCATGATACCAGACAGACGTCTCTCAGGAGTGGAGGCGAGCTCGTTCAACTTTACTTTCTTCTATCTACAATACACGGTCTCTTTTTTGTTTTTTAAACAACAAACAAACCTGGTACTTACTGACCACCATAAATTCACTTTGACAGCAGTTGTTTTTGTTTTGTTTTGTAGGCAGACTAAATGTAAATCATCCTGGTATGGCACACATTTTTAATAATAATTGGTAAAACTAAAATAAAGAAAAGCCATTTACACCTTTGCACAAAAGAAACTCAGCAGATGATTGTTCAAATGATTATTCTGAGGCAAATGTTTGATGATTAAGTAACTATATTGTATTAATGAGGCCAAAAACAGCTGGAAACTAGAATTAGTGATGTTTCTTTTCTGGAAATGGAAACGCAACTAGAGTATTTGAGTTCCTGTCATGGCAGTCACATCTAGATAATCCAGGACAATTTATTTAACTTAGAAACTTTCTTCAGAAGAAAAGACTATTTAACCAGATCACATATCATAAAGCCTCGTGAAGTCTCATGGACAGATGAGAGAGGTGTTACACAGGCTGTTCTGTTGTGAGAAGAAACAAATGAAAACTAGAACACTGAGCAAAGTCAACTTTTGAAGTTCACACTTTTTCCTTTTTTTTTTCTTTCTTTTCAAATAGAACTATTTTGTAGTAGTAAAAAGCTAAAACATCAGAGGTCGGAAATCAGATCAACACCAACAGGACACCAACAGAACACCAACAGAACACCAAGAGGACACCAACAGAACACCAACAGGAAACCAACAGGACACCAACAGAATACCAACAGGACACCAACAGAACACCAACAGAACACCAACAGGATACCAACACGACACCAAGAGAACACCAACAGGACACCAACAGGACACCAACAGGACACCAACAGGACACCAACAGGACACCAACACGACACCAACAGAACACCAACAGGACACCAACAGGACACCAACACGACACCAACAGGACACCAACAGAACACCAACAGAACACCAACAGGATACCAAAAGGACACCAACAGAATACCAACAGGAAACCAACAGAACACCAACAGAACACCAACAGGATACCAACACGACACCAACACGACACCAAAAGGACACCAACAGAACACCAACAGGAAACCAACAGCACACCAACAGAACACCAACAGAACACCAACAGGATACCAACAGAACACCAACAGGAAACCAACACGACACCAACAGGACACCAACAGAACACCAACAGGACACCAACAGGACACCAACAGGAAACCAACAGAACACCAACAGAACACCAACAGGACACCAACAGGACACCAACAGAACACCAACAGAACACCAACAGGATACCAACAGGACACCAACAGGAAACCAACACGACACCAACAGGACACCAACAGAACACCAACAGGACACCAACAGGACACCAACAGGAAACCAACAGAACACCAACAGGACACCAACAGGACACCAACAGAACACCAACAGGACACCAACAGGACACCAACACGACACCAACACGACACCAACAGAACACCAACAGGACACCAACAGGACACCAACAGGACACCAACAGAACACCAACAGGACACCAACACGACACCAACACGACACCAACACGACACCAAGAGAACACCAACAGGACACCAACAGGACACCAACAGGACACCAACAGGACACCAACAGGACACCAACACGACACCAACAGAACACCAACAGGACACCAACAGGACACCAACACGACACCAACACGACACCAACAGGACACCAACAGGACACCAGAGGCATAAAAGGGCCACAGCACATGTGAAGCTTAATAATAACATGTCTCGTCAAAGTTACATTTACTACAACAGACTGAACTTTTCTCTTTCATTATAGGCAACATGAATTCTCTGAATTCATTTTAAGACATGACACAATCTTCTGGAGATGTTTGAATGATTACAGAAATTCTGTGTGACAAAGTCCAGTAAAATGATGACAGAGATCATTATACCTTTTTATAATATATAATCCATCCCTGAGAGACATATTTAATGAAATTGAATAAGCTGTATCTGAAGCATCGTTGCTAAATCTAGATGGAAAAGCGGAAACGTTACCCAACTGGCAGAAAAAAAATGTGTATCCTGATAGTATTTCAGTTATAAAGTCCTGGTACATCACGGTGTCCCTCGACGACAGGCTGCTGTAACGTCAGTCCCATAGGACCTCAGCACAGGCAGCTGTACTCACGTCTGCTTTGTCGGTAACACGTTGCTCATATTCAGCATCAGAGCAGCAGGTATCTACCAACACATGAAGTGAAATTCAAGGTTTAAAAACACGTCGGCCTTGAATGGTTTATTAGCATTGCATGTAAAGGAGCTGCACAACCAATTCAATTATAATTTCATTCGTTTACAGCTAATTAATGTTCATCTATTTAACTCTGGTATATTTTTATATTTGAGTTTAGATCATCATTTGCCTTCATTCAGGTCTCGAAGGCGGCTGAATCACAAGCTCCTGCCTTCTTATCCACAGCTACACATACTCCATCTGAAGAAAAACTTTCAGCTGCTTCTGCCGTTAAAATAACCGCATATCAAATGAACGCTTAATTTTATGTCACTGCAAATGTCTATCTGCCGGAGCACAAGAGAGAGAGACACCATTAAATGGGTTCTGACATGTTGTCAGTGTTGGTGTTTGTCTTGGCATATGTCAATCATGTCAATCACCATGGTGGTAGCAGGTGAGCCTTTTCACTTCATCAGCTGCAGGTCTGCGTTTCATGTTTCTCCGTACAGGAGTGTAAACTACTAAGTGGTTCAGGATTGTCTCCCACATACATGTTCCACCAGGAGTACCTGTATTCACAAGAAATGTGTGACAAAGAAAAGAGGAGACAATGTCATAGAGTAAAAGCTGACAACAAGGCAGACGGCTGTCCTTGTCTAGAGCTGAGGTTAAGTGAGAACATGCGTATACACATCACCACTATCATGTCGGGTTTTTTTTCAATCACTACTTGGCAGTGAAGCCAAAACGTTTCTGATGACCAGAAGGATGTGAAGTGAGACCCGGCAGATGATGCTTGAGCAAAGCATCAATACTGAGGTGATGAAGCACAACGGAGGCATTTTGTTGGAAACAATAAGGACAATTTGCAGGTCACATAGAAAAGATTATTCCCACTGCCGGAAAGCCCGATTTATCCACAGGGTTACAAAGGAAATATATCAGATATATGAGAGTGACAAAGTGTAGTCTTCTTTGAATGATCAGAGCTGAATAAATCCACAGCAATCTGGGATGGTAATTTTGATCTTTACTAACGAGGGCAGAAGAGTGTTGACCACTTTACCCAAGAACATACAAATAGAGAACCAGCGTGAGTTAAATATGTTGTTGTATGAATAATGACAAAGTCTTAGTGGAGTTGGACTGCAGAGAAGCTTTTATATTTTCAACAATGATTGCTATGTAGGTAACAGGTGGAACAGTCTGCTCTTCTATTGTAGTAATATTATGGAAAATTAGTTTTAAAAAAACTTACTCTGCTGCAAAATGTAACCCTGATTTCAGACTAAAACAATTAGAATAATAAACAAAAACAAATGTGAAAAAATTTCCATCAGGTCACAATAAGATCCTAGATTCAGGTTCCATACAAAATAACTAACAGGGTTTAAGAAGTTATTTATCGTGTGATTATGTTTCTGGGTTTCTCAGGAAATCTATTTTCTGGATGTTTCTTAGATTATTATTTCTTAAATTATTATAACTGAACCTGCATGTGTCAGTGTTCTGCGGTTCTTGTAAGAAAGTGGCATTTGCTGAAAGGCAGCCAGATGTTGGACGCGACAGATGAACCATTCTCCCTCGACTGAGACTAAACTCAACTTGAAGCCAACTGGCACGCTGCGGTTCCATTTAGCATGAATTACCAAGGTTTAACTGCAGATGACTACTACACAGAGCAATTACTATGCACACATCTGTTGCTGTGGAGTGTGAAACTTGTACATTTGTGTGTTTTTTGTTTTTTTTTAACAAGCAGCATAGGGCTGAGTTAAATAAGTCCATATCAGCATGACATCATTCCTTCACGTCTTCTGGACAGTCCTACCCCAAGTACTTGTTTTTTCCATTTTATTTGTTTTTCTATCGCTTTCATTTTAAATTAAACTTAAAAATACAGGCATCATATGTCTACATATTTGTATACACAATTCATAAAATATAATTTTCAGATAAATAACATTCCTCTTCTTTTCCAAAGCCATTTCAACTACATTTTAATGATTAAATAGCCTCTCGATTCTTGTCTGATGTTCTCAAGTAACAGTGAATGAAAAGGTTCTACCGGGTTTAAAATTAAAACCTTTTTTTATTCCTTTTTTACAACCACGATAATTCTATGGTATGTTAAACAGATGCAAAGCAAATGCAAGTCTACAAGAGTTGTCAGCACGATATCGCCATGTGCTAAAAAGTGAACGTGTCAGGGGTCCAGCTCATTACATACTCCTGAAGTTGTTGCTGTACGCTCAGTTTACAAGCCGTCTACACACAATGGAAATAATGATGTCGAGAGTCAACACCGGGCAGAGGCTAAATTAGAAAATCACATCCAATTAACAGTTCTAAGAGAGGCGTTCGTTTCCCCGGGCCCGGAGTGTCACAACCATGACAATAAAATTATCACAAACTGAAGAGAAAACTGACATTTCTGTATAAAACACGATCACACCTTCAGAGGAAAAACTTAATTCCCATGTTTTCTATTCCTACATTGTCCTCTCACCTAATTGTTTTTTTCTTTTTTGTAATCACTAGGATATTCAAGAATCTGTCAGTACAGACGTTTCTCACCAGTGACATCAGACAAACTTTTCCGAGACCTGTTTCTAGGATGAAAGTCACCATTTATTTATTCATTTATTCATCTTGGCGATAATCACTTCCAGAGATTGGGTGAGCTGAAAAGCTAATTCTGTAGGTTTGCCATGACATATTGGACATGTATGTAGTATCCATGCTCCTCGACTATAAATTCAGCTCATAAAAATAATCGTCCATAACAAATGTGTTACTATGGAATCCCATGGACTGGGATCTGGACCGGTCCCACAACACAGCTGTCCTGTACAAAAAGGGCCAGTCTCATCTCCACTTGTGAGAAGACTGAGGCCCTTTGGTGTGTGCAGGTCACTGCTCACAGCTTTTTATGGCTCTGGTAGCTTCTGCCGTCCTTCCTGCAGTGGTCTGCATGAACGGCAGTAGGTCAGAGAGAGACAGGAAGAGACTGAACCGGCAGGTCAGGCGAGCCTGCTCTGTCCTGGACTGCTGTCTGGACTTCATCGAGGAGGTGGGTGATGGGAGGATGTTGGCCAAGCTGACGTCAACTGGGGACAAGCTCTCCCGCCCCTTCTGGCAGACACTGGGAGACCTGAGCAGCTCCTTCAGTGGCAGACTGCTGCACCCACGCTGTAAAGTAAAAACGCTACCGCTGGTCACTTATTCCATCTGCAGTCACAGAGTACCAGCATGACTGCTGCTCTGGTCCTCTTCTCCATGCTCATGCAACTACCTCCTCTGACTGAACGATGTATTTTATATAATTATTTATTCTCTTGTGTACATTTGTTCATTTTCGTAAAGATCAAGTTATTGGTTTATATATTGTCTAATCATTTATGATGCCCATAATGTGCAATAATTCAGATGTTTTGAAAAACCTATACCATACTTATGTGCAGATATGTACAGTGTGTTTATTTTTACATGTCTATTTTTGAGTCTAGTTTTGGTTTGCTATCCTAAATCCCCCAGGACAAAGGCAGGTCATGTACAGTGACTGAAAGAAAAGATAAATCTCCTATTTCTTTTAAATATCAAAAACGTATAGAAACAACTTGGTCTTGAGTCCAGCAAAGAGCCTGTCAAGACTATAAGGTAAATCGATTTCACAGCATTGTTGAGTGCCAGCGTCAGAGGGTGTTAAACCATCTACGACAGCAGAATTCCTGGCTGCTCAGTCTATGCAGGAACATGGAAGTTTCTCCAGTCTGGTCGCTACCAAGACAACTGTCGCTGGGTAAAAAAATCATCCTTTCATTTGAATGTTTTCTTTTTCTTTTTTCAAAGCTGTTACTTTTAACTTTCATACACATCTGAACTTAATTCATGTCATAGTATACATTAAATTAGACTTGCGCAACTCAGGAATGATTTGCCTGCTTAAACTTCTCTACATCCTCACATCCCAGTCCTGAACACAGGCAGACACTGTTCTGTGCCATGATATCATGACAGTCTGCCAGCAGTGGCAGAGCAAGGCAGTACGTCCTAGATGTAAAATGCAGTATACCAAGATTTCAAAGCCCTTAAGTTTTATGCCATTTTAAACAATTCATGACAGGAAACACTTTGTGGCAGATTATAGGTGAGTCCCTGTTCCACTACTGGAGGTCGACTGGGTGTGAAGCGTTTTTTCTTTTTCTATTATTTGAATAGTCCTCATACCAGCAGGCTGACACTGGCTGGTGTGCACCCAAAACCTGCTCCAAAAAAAAGAAACTAAGAAATTCTATAGCTGAAAATTAGGAATAAAACAAAAGAAATCCAGTGACACATCTGCAGTTACAGCAATCAATCAGTCTTCATGAGATTACGCAAAGTTACTTCCTTTAAAAATCACCACTTATGTTCCGAAATGTTTATATTTGATTCTTTCCTGTGTTGGAACAATATAGTATCATCTTCTGAAACTGGAACAGAACCATACCATCCTTTAGCAACACAAAACCATAAATAAGACCAGAATTTGAGATGAGGAACATTGCTTTCTTCCAGACAGCTTGTTTATCTGAAGGGGCTGAGAGAGCATTTTTCATCCAAGGACAAGCTCTGGTCTCTGTGATCAGTCAGCCATGTTGTGGAGGAAATGCTTATTATGTGGTCGTGCACAGGCCTTGTTTGTTGTGACCTTGAGTGCTCTTCCCATGGTGCAATGAGCTTTTACAAAATGAGAGAAGTGACCACAGGAACCACCCTGGGAAAGAAAAAAGTCATCCTAACATTGCATTTTCTCACATTTTTATGTTCAGCTTAAACAAACACTTTCTCTCTGTCACGTGATTTTCAGAAGTCCTGTTTTTCTGCCTTTCTTGCACATCTCACTTTATTATTCCCTGCTGTTAAAGGCCTCTTATTGTGACTTATATGAATATCAGATCGCATTTTCTGTCAAGTGGAAGCAGAAAACCAGTTCATGTCAAGGGGTTCATATACTTTTCTTGCCGTTGTAGAATCAGTGTAAAACTTTCCAGGTTACAAGGAAAAAACTACTAAAAATTCCACCTTATAATGCAGCCCAAAGCAGTTATATACACACAGCAGAGAAGATCTGTCATAATGCCTAGCCGTCACGTAAAATTAGTAATTAGTGGGTGGTTCTTTTGGGTTTTAACACTTTAAGTCTTATTAAAAGGACACAACTTGCACAATTTAATGGTGCACAAGACACACATAGGAACAATAAAACAGTGATGTGAAGTTCCATCATGCACTGGCACAATGCTGCATCAGTCCTGAGTGAGGGGCCTCTGGGACTCTGTCCCCCCTCTGGGACCATGCCCCCCCCCCTCTGGGACTGTGACGTCCTCTTAGGAAACCAGCTGCTGCAATAATCCATTTAGCTGCCGTTAAAAGGTGTAAGGATGTGTCGAGCAAGCTGTTATGCTGATGAAGCCACGCCAGCGCACCCGATACGTGCGTCACATTAACCCTCAGCTACAGACTAGATCATTTCAAATCTATCTTGGATTTGCAATCCAGACATGCGTGCAAAGTGCAGGGGCACTCAGACAGGTGTCTTTTACACAGACAGGTTGCTACTTTTTCAAATCCTGCTCTACTCTTAAGGGGTAGATCATTACATGCCAACATGCTGTGAACTGTTCATACATAATGTATGAAACATCTAACATCAACATATGCACGCCGTCACCCATGTGCATAGAACAAAAGAACAACTGCAACATAAAATCACCAGTCTGTGGAATAGAGAAGAGATACCGGAGCGACACATTCACAGGTAATTCCCTCCGCTGCTCCAGCTCTGCCATTGTTAAGGGTAGATTTACCGCATGAACCACAGCTGCTGCATACAGACATACTTAGTTTTCTTAGAAGGCAAGTTTTGAATAAAGACATCATCCACAACCAGGGTTTTATTATCAAAGTTCTTCTTTTTTAAACTTTTCCCCCTGTGTAAAATCTCCCATGTTTTCTCATTTCTATCTGCAGCAGACTGATTTCTGAGTTTCCTGCAGTCAGAGACACGGCACAGGCCTAGAGTCATGAGGATGTGACTGCATGCGGTGATAATGGGATTCCATAGTAACACATTGCACTCTGGGGTATTCTTTGTCTTTTCACTGATGTATTTTCTTCTGTGAAGTACTTCACATCAAGTAAATAGGATTTCATGATCCATGTAGATGAACAACAATCCATCTGTATTTCCCTGCCTGTAAACTTTGATTTAAGTCATTGAAATAAATTGATTTAAACTTGATTAAATTATGAAAACTTTATTCTACTGAGCTGCAGTTTCATCTTTGTAAAGGATCCATATGATAAGCAGCAGTATACTATACACTATACACTGAAGTAAAAGACAAAACAATAATCTGTTCAATCTCACATCTTTTAAAATGAAAAAACAAATTTACAAGATTGATTAGTCTCTTAGTTTCTTAGTCTAAGTAACATAGAGTCAGACAAATGTAAGCAGACCCACTATACTTTCTACCTCTCAAGAATCAAACTGTGGTTTTAATTCACAGCATCATTCTAAGATTTTTCTAGATCACATTCTGTTGAAAAGTGCTTGTTGAGTGCGTGGAAACTGGAAGAATGATAGTAGGCGAGAACCGGGAGCAATATATGTTCAGAAATCTGGATCCTCAGCTTCAGCATCATCCATCCATCCATCCATCCATCCATCCATCCATCCATCCATCCATCCATCCATCCATCCATCCATCCATCCATCCATCCATCCTCTATACCCGTTTTAATTCTTTGCAGGGTCATAGGGGTTCTGCTGGAGCCTAACCCAGCTCATTATAGCAGAGAGACAGGGGTCCACCCTGGACAGGTCACCAGTTTATCACAGGGCCACATACAGTGACAGTATGCATGTTTTTTTGGACTACAGGAGGAAGCCAGAGTACAAAGAGGGAACCCATGCAAGTACGGGAAGAACATGCAAACTCCACACACAAAGATTCCCACTGGGCCAGGGAATTGAACCAGGAACCTTCTTGCTCTGACAGTGCTACAGCGCTAACCACTAAGCCACTGGGTCAGCAAGTTTTTTGGTGCCATCATTCATACATCAACCAAATTCAAACTGAGTTCATCATGTTTGTTTACTATCGGAAAAATTAAAAATACTATCCAGTCTGAGTTGTCTTATTTAGCTGCTTTTGGATTACTCTGGTTATGGATTACTCTGTTGGTGGATTACTCTGGTATTGGATTACTCTGTTGGTGGATTATTCTGGTAGTGGCTTACTCTGGTAGTGGATTACTCTGGAAAACCACGCAGTTGGTGGTGTAATTAAGATGCATGTCATGAACATATTCTGATAAATATTACAATCTAAAAAAATGTATTTCCCACATGTCACAATTTAACTTAGTCTGTTTTCAATATTAAAAAAAAAGAGTGGATGTTAGAGTGGAAGAAGTCAGGTCATTTACATGTTACCAGCATGACTTTGCTGAAGCGCAACTCGCCCTAAAGTTCTTTGATACAGCTCCAGTAGACAAGGGTCGGGAAGTTTAGTAATGTCTGTAAAATCTGAGGTTTGTTTAGCAGTTGTGAGGTAAATCATAGGGTCTTTTTGGAACATTTGGAAATATCTGCCCACAGTTTTAATTGTGTTTATTCATGTTTCAACTTAAAGCATCTTGTTTATTACAATGAAAAGCCACTGAAGCAATTTGCGGTCAGAAGTAAGTTTCTCAACTGCACCAAAGCACCCAGAAGCAAAATTAAAAGTTTACTCGTGCAAATTCTTGAACAATGTTAGAACTGTGATTCAGCGCTTCAGGGACCCTCAAATAGCAACGTTTCAAGAGAACTGTGGAAATGTAACGCGCCTTTCAGGCTGCGATGCTTCACCAACATGCAGTAGCTTCATCAGGTAGTAGGCTCCGATTGAATCAGCAGCTCTGTCAAGTTGCTGTCCAAGCGCAGTGGCGTTCATTTCCATACTCTTCCCTTTGTCTCCCAAATCTCTCTGGTTAGTGTCATTTTCCTCTCTCTATAACTAACTCCTGTTTTTTCCTTTCAGTTTCTTCACATGTGCTTCTCGTATCACTCTGCTGGTTGGACATAGCTCTCGTCTGACTTTATTCAATGGTTTCAATCAACTGGTTAATTAAAGAATTACCATTTAAAACCACGTGCAGTAGTGAATATACTTCAGACAGGCTGGGGGAAACTACAGGATATTGTTAAATCAAAGTATTATCTCACATAGTTGCTGTTCTTTTCTCAATGTATATATTAACTTGTTAAAACAAACAAAGAAAATGCTGGGAAACCACGCAACTAAACTACAACACATTTTTAACAAAGATAATATGAACCTCATGACCAAGCTAAAAAAAGCAAAGACTGCGGAGAAGCTTTATACAACTTTATTTTCTGCGATGGAAAGTCCTTTTGGGCATCATTACCACTTATAAGATATACATATTTACTGAACTCTTCCCACCCACATAGCAGGCCTACTTGGAGACATTTTTCAAGTTAAATTGAGTTTTGCATTTATTCAACCTCAATTACATGCTTTTAATAATGATATATCAGCTGCCAAACATGGTTCTGCTCAGTAAGACCGCATCTGAAAACAACCTTGCAAGACAAATGGTTTACCTAACATAACAATCAAGACATGGTCTTACCAGCGGCAGCTGTGTCCCGTGCGCTGACATCAGCATCAAACATATTTCTACAGACCATTCTGGTATTAAATTATTCACTCGCCATTCATGAGTCAGCTCTCTATAAACAATCCAAAGAATATGTGACTCCAACAAAGCGTCACAGAACTCAGCTGTAGTGGATCCGTTTGACATGTATGGTGCCATGAAACAGACTGTGCATGGAAACGTGATGTAAAGACTGCGGTTAAAAGCTTACAGGTGTTTGACTGAGGAGAATATTCCACGGAGATGCCTCTGAAACCCTGTCTGACTTTTCACGACCACCTTGTCGCGGTGGTCAGGTAAGCAGATCTGCTATGCGCTAATTACCATGACATTGTTCAAGAGAGATAAATGTGAAAACAAGCAGCAGCATCCATCTGGAAGAAAAGACAGCGATATGGGAGGAAGAAAGTGAGGCGTAGGAGGGAAAAGGAGAGAGCATCGGAGGAGGGGAGGATAAAAATTCCCAGGGTGATGGGAAGAAAAATGCTGGAAAAGCACAGCTTCTTACTCTTTTACTTAGACACTTTTGGCTAAATGGCAGAAATAGATTATAATCGTTACACAAATCATAAATTAGGACTATTGAAGTGATCTGCTAGCGGGCATATTTATAACTGTGTTTTCATCAGTAAGTAAGTGAGAAAAATGATGCTTTTTATTACTGCGCAGGTTCACTTCTCCTCGTTATTGTGACAGAGATGAGGGATGTTCACAGGGTTGTCATGTCCGTTTAAAATGAGACCAATACCTCTTCTTATGTATACATGAAAAGTTATATTTATTTTTGTTGTTGGCCTGTGCCACGATTCTTCAATCCCTCCGCTCGACCGATTTGTCTGGAGTTGTGACTTGAAAGAGGAGTTATATGATCAAAATAAATACGTTGCTTTGTTGTCGGCGTGTCTACACTTCTGCTCTGGCTTAAAATGACATTGAATTATTTCCACAGCGCAGGTTGGTATGCTGTGAGTGATTGAGGGAGGACCTGCCAGACTACGGCTGGACATGTGTTTCAGCAAGTTTAGAAATTTCTTTTTCATTTCAGGCAGGTTTACCATCACAAGGACGTGCATGAAAAAGCTCGCCTGGCTCCAGCCAAAGTTGATGAAATTTTAATTACAGAAAGTTTAATAAACACATTATGTTTTACTCATTTAATGTGGACAAGCCTTTGAAGAGCAAAACTGACTTGAGTTCCAGCAGGTCATGGAACTGACTTTTGTTTTGGCTGAGAAGATAAACTGAGTGGAAAACTATACAAAATGAGAAAACCTACGATGAATGCATGAGATGTAAAAATGCTCTTATGCCCTTCTACACTATAAAGCAATTCATTTTAAAACAACATTTGAAAGACGGACAAATATGGGATTCTTTCTGAATTTACAAATATGTTTAAAGCACTTTAAATGTGAACCTTGAGTGTGAAAACATAGTCAAGCCAGGCATTTGCAGCACAAGTCACAGTATTTGTAAAAACGTATAAGAGATTCCATGTCGCTCTTAAGCTGTGTTTAAACATACTTGTTGCTAACTGATTGCAACAGTCACAACAAAGGGATTATATTTGGGTAGAAACCCTTCATATAAATATGCTGCCAACAATTCACCAGTCCAATTTAAATATATATTCCAGGTCACTCACTCAACTTCCGTCTTACCTGAAACTGGGATTCCTTTTTTAATGCCCTTAAAAAGAACTGTCATGGTGTTTAAAAGTAGACTAAAACTTATATTAAATAAGCTCGAGTGTGAGTGATTACATTGGCATTTTTGTGAAGTTGACTGCGGATTTTTGTATTGACCCAGAATGAATCGAAAAAGCCAAGGACAGACATACATATCTAATTACGTCAGGCAGCAGAATGTCTCTATATGGCTTTAAAGAATATGTGTAAGTCCTAAATGGTAGTCATGCTTAAAATAAAATAATAAAGCTATTCAAAAATAAGGAAAGCTAAATCGTCCTTTTATGAGATCCTAATAGCACTCCAATATTACTCCACATCAGCTCTGCTTAGATGCTCCCTTGGCCTCGCCTGGACAATCATTACGCTCATCTAAAGCACTTTGTTAGAGGAATCAGGTCAGATGGGGAGGAGGGAGGATGAGGCATCTGTGCGTGCGTGCGTGCGTGCGTTTTTGTATCTGTCTGCCTGTCTGTGTGCAACTATGGCTACTCATACATGTGTGTTCTGCCTCAGTCAATAATCAGGAAACCATACAGACACACCTCTTTGATTTGTTCTTTTACTTCCACACCAGTTTCGTCCTTTCAAGGACATTTTCGTCGTGGATACAGCTGGGTGCTGAACTTTGTCTAATGAAATCCAAGACAGGAGCTCAGCAATGCTTTCAACACTTGGTGTTGATAATCTAAAAAGTTTAATTAACGTTTGTTACTGAGACAAGGAAGCTTTGCTGGATTACAATATAGGAGGTGATTTATTATTGTGTTGTTACATCACAAACACGGATGGATAGAAAATGAGAGAAAACCTCCTCGAGTACAACACCACAGATGATGCATCAATAAATCAGCTCTTCTATCTGATTTATCAGCATCACATAATAGATGGTAACAGCGAACCAAGCACCATTTTACGTTGCATTCAGACGTTGCCTCTTCTACCTGTGAAACCACAAACGCAGAACAGCAGCCATGTTTGAGCCAAGGAAAGTGAAGGTGAGAGACGGTTCAAAGCAACACATCAGCTGTAGTGGACTGTGCGTGTGTGAAAATTGCATCTTTGTGTTTCAGTGTATTCTCCGTTCAACAGAGACAAGCCTTTGCGTTTTAGAGAACAGGGAGGAAATGGCTATTACTACTGTCCTCACATTCGGCGGGCAGCGTGAACTCGACCTGACGCCAGAGTTCTCTCCATCGACCCAGTCCCCACTATAATGCTGGATTGCTAATTGAACTCATCTATTCTAACTCTGACATCTACACCATATCCAGAGATCATACACACTATTTAAGAACATGATATTGCTTTACAGAAAAATTACTGGCATCATGTTTAAGGTATAATTCATTGCCTATTCCCAAAGGTGAGAACATGAAAAGCATTTCAAACAAAGATAAATATTATTCCCAGGAGGGTTCAGAACCAGCCCTGCCCACCAGCACACCACATGAGATGAGATGAAAGCCTGAAGATGGTAAAAGGCAGCTGAAACTCCACCCCAGCCCCCACCCCCCACCCCCACCTTCTTACCTTTATATAAATAGCTATTAAGAGATATGGAGCAAAGAAGCCACTGGGAATTTAGACAAAAGCAGCAATTGGACCGGCGTGCTTTTCTTTTGATAAAGTGAACAACAAACTCAGCAACAAGCAAACTTTCATCTCTTGTCGTCCGCATGTGCGATCGTGGAAAAATCGAAGCACACTCAACAGGAGATAAGGAATATATACAGAAGGAAGAAAAAGAACAGGAAAGACTTGCATACCTTTTTCTGGTCTTCGAGTTTTTGACTTGTCGACTTCTTGCCATGCTTGCTGGCTTCTGGTACATCCATCCCTGGTCCAAATAAAGAATAACTCCAGAATAAAATCAGAGGAATTATGCAAAATAGAATCCAGATGGCTACAGTTTGCCAACAAGGGCCTGTGTCCAGCTCACGCCTTCACCCGGACACAGGCAATCCATCGCAGGAGGTGGTTTGTATGCTTTAAGAAATATGTGTCTCTGTTTTTGACAATGTGTAAGCTTAAAGTGCGGCACAAAAGCCAAACTGGTAAAGGCTACCGAAACACTTTCATTCTGACAAGTGGGGCAGGAGAACTCTGAGGAGGACTTCCAGTCTGCAGGTTGTGTAGATAAGAGTAGAGCAATCTTCTTCCTCAGAGTGTCGTGTTTGGAAACAGCACACAGTCTTTCCTCCACATCTAGGGAGAGAAGAGAGATGAGATTATTAATATTCACATGCATAAAAAGCTAACAAAAGTAGCACAATTTTTTGGTTTTCAATTAATGCCGAATCTCTGCCTCTCCAAAAAGTCAGCATTCCCCTTGGTGCTGCACTGTACAAATGGCAAGGGTATCTGCATATCAAAGTGAATGTTGCCATGGTGAGCGAGAAAGAAAAGTATTCCGTGCTGTTTGTTTTACACTGAGTGATTGGTTTTGATTGCTTTCTTTTTCTCCAAACCCCTTTTCCGTCAAAAAGAAGCAGCGGAGGGATTGAGTCATGCTCAGGTCGGGTAAACTTGCACCCTGGGATGGGTCCAAGCATGGAAAGAT